>CM070750.1:20540654-20735675 GCA_036346245.1 Bonia amplexicaulis | reverse complement strand
CTTGACCCATCCAGACCTGCGTTTTTTTTAAAGACCCACTGCATATTGTCTAATCAAAGCATATAATGTTAAATGATAAATGGAGCACTAGTTATTGAACTAAATTAAACATGTGCAATTATGAAAATTTGGAAATTGTGGAGTTTATTTAATGATATCATCATTGAAACAAGGACTTGATAATTTCATCTGAGTCACTGAGTGCATTGTACTTATTATCCAAAAGGAAAACGAGAAGAGTGAAATAATTGCTTATTCAAAGGATGTTTCTGGAATATCATTAATATTGTAATGGTGAACTAAGCCACATCAAGCTTTCCTGGAGTCTGATCAAAGAACACTAAAACCAGATTAGTAAAGTTTTTTTACTTGGTTTTCTATGTATTGGGATACAAAGAACAATAGAAAATCTACCAACAGTAGTCCTGCATCATCGCTTCCTATTTGATCTATATTGCTACTGATTGTTCCAATCATCAACACAGGACCGCATCAATTTCATCCGCTCATGGAGCTGCCTACTGCAGCCAACCATGCGTCGTATCTTCCTCCATCACCTGCACCAGGACCTGGAGAGGCAGGTGGTGCTATTCCCGGCTCATCTGTGCCTGGCGGCTCCAACGTTTCTCCTGCAAATGGCCCTGCTGGAAGTGTCTCAAAAGCGACTTCAATGAATCCACTGCATCGAATCCACCTCCTCATCCTTTCTCTAGTCTTGTACTTGCAGATGTGAATTCCTGTGCAGAATATTGTTGGATGCATTTGTATTGAACAGGAGGCCTCTCTTGGTTTCAGAGTTTTTAAGCAGCCCCTCCCCCACTCTCCTGTCCACTGTCCAGACCAGAGAGTTTCAGTAGGATTCTGCATTGTACAAGCTTGCTTATCGAGAAACCACCTCAAGAATCAAGATCCATCTACGAGGGTTCCATGGTTGTTGGCACGAGAGGATGGCAAGGGCATTATCAGTGGGAGCTAGCCCATATAGGGCACACAGCTTATTGCCTACTGCTGCTAGGCTTTAATCCAGCATATCCTGGAAGACAGCATCTGAAGGTAGCCATGACAATCCCAATGGTGGAGATGTGTTGAACGTTGGGCTTATGGTTTATCTATAGTATCTAATTTTTAAACGGAATGTGTTTTTAAGACGTGGTTTACAAATCAATCATAGTAGATACTATCTTGATTTTATCTATATCGATCAAAATCGTACGCAAGTATCTCTTTATGTGCTCTCTGTTTCTATGTGCTCTCTCTTGCAAACAGATAAAATTCAAAATTTTCAACTAAAAAATATAAACCACAGCCGAAAACATAAACCATAGCTGAAAGGAAAGAAACCATCCCTGGATGTGATATGCTTGTTTGCGTAACGAATGGTGAGTACGCCAGTGCTCGTCCATCTCACGGTGCTACTGCTGTCGTGCTGCTTTGCCACAATTATCTAGCGGCAAATTTGCAACAACTTATTTGGAGGTTTTCCCCAGCAAAAACAGGCACACTCTGATGGAAGAGAACTCTTTCACACCTTTCCTCGCCACATTAGAATCGCAGACATCAACTAGCCGACATGTGCTGCTCAATTTCACAAATTCGACTCCTATTAGTTAGCCTTCAGGTTTTTTTTTGGAAGGCAAGTCGTTTAACTTGGTCGTAAATCGATAAAACTGCAAATTGATACAAACTAACATCAACGAGTTTTATTTTTATCTCTACTACTTAAAAACACTGAGTTGGTGATCGAGTGGTGATATCCATTTATATCTCTCTTCCACCTCAAAAAAAAAATCTAACAAAAAAACCACCTCCCAACAAATACATTAACTTTTAAACTTTATTCTTACCCAACAATCTCCTCCATCCTCCCAAAAATACGATCGGGTGTGACGATGGAGCCAAGAGTGTAGTGTGGACTTAGCGTCGGCCGGTGTGGAGCTTGGTCGAGCATGGCTGTGAAGCTGAGGACGTGAAGTAGATTGACGACGATTCGATATGCTGAATAATATAATTTGTTATTATCCGTAACAAAGCGCGCCATTCAATTTGTTATTATCCGGTTGCAATTATATCGCGTGGACACCTTTTCGCCTACCATCTTACCGCCCTGTACCGTGGTGCTCGTCGTTCACTGGCTTGCTATTTAGTTGCCATCTCCATCAGCGGTTCCTCCATGGGGTTTTACCAAGTTGGAATCCTATATTTCCCAGGTGGCCAGTGAACTGTCAATGGGTTCTGGTGGGTGGCTGGTTGGCGAGAGCGCCACCAATCACGAGTTTGCTGGCGAGAGATGGTCGCAGCCAGAGAGTGGTCCATGACATCAATATGAAAAGTGGAGTTTATGGGTATGTTTGTTTGGGTTGTGACTTATGTCTTTTGGACTATTAGACTTATTAGTCTAATAAATAGTGATTGCTAAAAGAATCTGAAGCCAAATGTCAGTTAAAAAGCCAAAAAACATGCCTATGTTTTGGGCCGGTGGCAACAACAATCAGGGATTGGTGAGTGTCAATTAGGGGCGAAACTAGAATGAAAATAGCCGGGATTCACCACTTCACCGTACATATAATAATATATATAATTTTTAAGCAATATTATGCTAGATAGTAATATGTCTAACAATGTTGAGTATCAATACTTCAGTATAACCGATTGCAACGTACGATGATAAAAAAGTAGTGATCGAAATGCTTACAAAAATAAAGAAGCTCGATAATAATATTGATTAGTTGCAGCAAATTAAATAAACTAAGAGCGAAATCATAGACAAAAGTTAGTCGGTATTGGTAAAATACATTATCTGACCTCAATGGCATGTTAAAAGAGAACAAAATTACTTAAAATTTTCAAGTAAAAAAAGTATAATGACCAAATGTAAGTTAATGTATTACCTTTTAGTATTTACGCTTTTCAAGTTCAAAATGCAACAAACTACAGTACCATTGGTAATTTTTTTTGGCTATTTTTGTTTCTCCACATAGCAAATAAGTATGTTTGAAAGCTATAATCGATTAGTAGATCTTCCTTAAAAAAACACTCCGTTTGAAAGCTAAGAACTGTAGAAAAGTCATTTATTATAAAAAAAGTAGCTTTTAGAAGTCGAATCTGTTAGTGATATACCCTAGAGGCAATCATGAAAATTATTGTATCACTTCTATGTTTATGAACATTTGAATAAAATGTTATTTTGTCCCTTGAATAAATATCTTTCATATTGATTACCAAGTATGTGACTTGTTCGTGAAACTCTTTTATTCATGTTTTGATGTTATTATAAATTATCCCTGATCTTATATCATTATATGTGACGATTATGATTTATAGATCAACACATGTATTGATTGATGATCATGTTTTACGGATCATGGATATGAGATATCAAATTAATAATGTGGACACGTGTTAGAGAACATGATATTGGATTGACCCATCATGAGATATTGTGAGAATTGTTATATCCTTAAGTGTCACCAGTTGGTCTCATACATAGTATATGTAGAATCCTTAGACCTGAGGTCATCATTGTTTTCTACATGTGTAATAGTTTGCGTAGGGGTTACCAAACACCACTCCGTAACTAGGTGGTAATAAAGGTAGCTTTCGGGTTTGCTATGAAACATGCGGAGGAATATGGACGATCAAGATGGAATTTGCCCCTCCTATATAACATGAGAGATATCTTTGGGGCCCTCAATGTAGTTGGTTTAAGAAAGTGCATGGCCATACCAAATATGGTTGAGGAGTCAATCACAACTAAGTAATCCACTACAGATTCGAGTGAAGGATCGAGCTATTATAGGATGATACGTTTCTCGCATTGAGTTCTATCTGGTATCATGAGGCAAAGGGATCGGTACATAAGTACTATATAGGTTCGTCTGATATGATCTTTATGTGTGTTTGTGAGTCGTTATGTCCTACTAGGGATCGCTACTGACTTATGGGCCGGAAAGGAGTTTTCGGCCCATGACCAAATACACATGAACCTATAGGTCACACACTTAATGAGCTGGAACGATAAGGGGTCGTATGATAGTTTTCGAGTGGGATTCGATCTCTACTCGTATCGGATATGGATCCGATTAGAGGCTATATAAGGAGAGGTGCGGGGGCTGAGGGAGGTATCCCGAAAACACACCCGTCGAAACCCTAGCCGCCACCTCTCATATCCTCTGCCGTGCACGCTGGTGCTAGCACATCGACGCACGGTGCTCCATCTCTGGACGTGTGGACTTCAGTAGAGGCGCTGCTGTGATTGCGGCGCTGATCGGGACGATCATGAGGAGACGTTTGAACGGAGGACATTCAACTACTACCGCTATACTGACACGCTCTTCGTTGAATCGGCTGCTTCAACCCTACTTCCGCTGCACTACGCGTCTAGTGGTAATGATCCATAATCTCTTACTTACATGGCTTCCTAATTTACGTAGTAGAAAAATTTTAATCTACGCTAGTGTAACCCACTCGTATCCTAACAGAATCAACTGCGTCTAATCCACCACGAATCAACTACATCTAATGCACCTCCTCATCCTTTCTCTAGTCTTGTACTTGCAGATGTGAATTCCTGTGCAGAATATTGTTGGATGCATATGTATTGAACAGGAGGCCTCTTTTGGTTTCAGAGTTTTTAAGCAGCCCTGCCCACTGTCCAGTACTACTTTGAGAGTTTCAGTAGGATTCTGCATTGTACATTAAACTTGCTTATCGAGAAGCCACCCCAAGAATCAACATACATCTACGAAGGTTCCATGGTTGTTGGCACGAGAAGATGGCAAGGGCATTATCAGTGGGAGCTAGCCCACATAGGGCAAAAAGCTTATTGCCTACTGCTGCTAGGCTTTAATCCAGCCTATCCTGGAAGACAGCATTTGAAAGGTGGCCATAACAATCCCAATGGTGGAGATGTGTCCCACGTTCAGGAGGGCCAGAAGACAATGTGATATGCTTGTTTAAGTAACGAACGGTGAGTACGCCAGTGCTCGTCCATCTCACGATGCTACTGCTGTCGTGTGTTGGGTTGATCTCGGCTAACCACATTGAGATTTCAGGGAGACTCTGTCTTCACTCGCGTCTTGATCGGAGGCGGTTACCAACAAGTTTTGGTTCTCGATCCCAGTCACCTAGCGCCAAATAAAAACGGAGATTCAACAAGGGCTAGCTAACGCGTGTTGTTCTAGACCTCACAAACCCTAACAGACCCGATCTACTCACGGGCGCTCAGGTGAACGAAGGCCGGAGCCCTCTTCGTCCCTGTCCTCGGCGACGACCGCAACACGGCGACTACCTCTACACCGCCAACCACCTCTCCTTCACCGACCGCCAACAACAAACCATATGGCTTCATCCGGTTCAGGTATGTGTTTTTTGACGTTTCCACACTTATGTTTATTTTGTGTTCATGTTTGATCTAGGGTTAAGCCTAATGATTCATGTTTAGACTTAGATTAATGTCTACATTTGGTATCAGAGTCATCCCCTAGCTTATCATGAACCCTAATTAATCTAACCGAACTCGGATTCATCAATTAAATTTTTGGATCTAAAATCGGTGGCACGGTTTAGCAATTAGAAGGAGGGGATTAACAAACTTTCGCAAAACCCTAATGAAAATCCCCAAAATCCAACCTTCCTGAACCCTCAAAACCCAAATCAACTGAATAAAATTTTAAGATCGGGGCAGAAAACTTACGGCTTTTGGATCTCGGTTAACTCCGGTCATGGGCGCCACCTTAGACCCACTTGACAGCTGCGCGCGCAACCTATGTATGTCGCCTGTCGGGTGAGGAGGGTTGCGGGGGCTGCCGCCTCACGCAGCCGCCGATGTCGCCGGTGCTGCTCTCCGCTCGGGCCTCGCCCCTCCGCGTGCGCCGTCGCCCGCCCGGGCGTTTCGGGAGGACATGGTGGGAATGATATTAGGGTTAGGGTTCGGAGGCCTTTTGTTTCGGCTTGGCGCGCGTTCGGACGGTCCGGACAGATTGGACGGTCACAGCCGTTCGATGGAAATGCGACGGCGCAGGCGAGCGGGTGCTTTTCGGCTATGGTTTTCGGTCGTCGGATCGAGATCCGATGGCGCGCACGCGTGAGCGCATGGTTTGGGCCGCCGGTTTAGTTTATCTTTTGCTTTAGTTTATCTTTTGTACACTATTTTAATTATTTTCAGTGGTCCAAATTATGATGTATCATTACCATATTGTTATATATAATCTCTGATTAAAATTGAACCAACGAGATATTTTAATTAGAGATTTTGTGCTTAATTTTGTCATTATGTATGCATATGATTATATTATGACCAACGTTGTTTATAATCATATGTCGCCATATTAAATTATTAAGTTCTTTTTCATTTTCTGTCCAACGGTGATATGAATTAGAACTGTAATTTTTGTATGTTATTAATCAGACCAACGTAGGGTTAATTACATGCAATACATATCTTTATGATATTTCTAATTTTCGCCCTGTATTTTGAAATTCGGCACTTAATCCTTCAAACGTTGCCACCACAATTGATAACATTGAGCAGCTCACGGGGAGCAATTTTCCGACATGGAGAGAACGAATTCATGTTGTCCTTGGTGTTTTGGACCTTGACTATACTTTAAGGGTAGCCGTTCCCGTTCCCCCATTGAAGGTGAGGAGAATTATGCTGAGAAAAAGGAAATTTATGAGGTTAATGCTGAAAAATGGGAGCGGTCTAACCACTTATCACTAATGATCATGAAGACCTCTATTTCAGTCGGGATTAGGGGAGCAATCCCCGATTTCAAAAATGGTAAGGAGTACTTGACTTCAATCGAGGAGAAGTTTAAAGGCTCCACTAATGTTTATGCCAATACTTTGATTCAGAGGCTCTTAACCAGTTGGTTTTGTTTCATTAGTCTTAGATAGCGGCTTCATACTTCATCTCAATAATGTAGTTTATGTTCCTTTCATCAGGAGGAATTTGATTTCAGTTTCTTTATTGGACGATGAAGGTTTTAAATATATTTTTGGTGACAATAAATGCATTATTAAGTTTCATTCAAATGATGTTGGTCTTGCCTTTAGACAAGACAAACTCTATATGATTTCCCTTAATGAATCTCATGTATCTTTGAATGTGTGTGATGCTAAGTTTAAAAAGAATAATGAGACTTCTTCGAAATTGTGGCACTGTCTTTTAGGCCACATTTCGAGGGGGAGAATGGAGCGTCTCATTAAAGAAAAAATTCTCCACCTTTTATATTTCTGACTCAGACCACTGCATTGATTGCATTAAAGGAAAATATGTAAAACAAATAAAGAAGGGAGCTACTCGCAGTACAAGACTCTTAGAATTAGTTCATACTGATATTTGTGGTCCTTTTCCTGTGACATCAGTGGATGGTTTTGATTCATTCATCACATTCACTGATGATTTCTCCCGTTATGATTATATCTTTCCAATTAAAGACTGATCTGAATCACTTGACAAATTTAAGATATTTAAGGTTGAAGTTGAAAATCAGCACAACCTAAGAATTAAAGTGGTAAGATCGGATCGTGGGGGAGAATATTATGGAAGACATGCCCCTTATGGGAAAATTCCTGGCCCTTTTGTCAAGTTCCTTCAGGAAAATAGCATCATTGCGCAGTATTCTATGCCGGGTGAACCTCAGCAGAATGGTGTAGCTGAAAGACACAACCGCACACTTATGGATATGGTACGGAGCATGCTTAGCCATTCTAGTTTACCAATTGTCTTGTGGATTGAAGTACTAAAGACAGTCGTGCATATTCTTAATTGGGTTTCCAGTAAATCAGTACCTAAAACACCTTATGAATTATGGACTGGGAGGAAACCGAGTATGAAATATTTACGAGTGTGGTGTTGTCGTGCTGAAGCTAAGTTATTTAATCCACATATTAGGAAATTGGACCCTAAGATAGTAAGTTGTCATTTTATTGGGTACCCTGAGAGATCCAAAGGGTATCAGTTTTATTCTCCTGATAGGATAACTAAGTTTGTAGAAACAAGACACGCTGTGTTCTTAGAAAATAACGAGGACCTGGAGCCCAGGAAAATAGATCTTGAGGAGAAGCGGGTTTATGTTCCTGCACCACTCATCCCAGAGATCTTTATTCATGCGCCTCAGGAGGTTGCACCTCCAGTAGAAAATACTGTTGTTGCACCCACTGTTGAGGTCTCTGAAATTCCTATTGTTGCACCTAATGATGCGCCTCAACGGTCCCTTGAAATAACTGCTGTACTTGTTAGAAGATCACAGCAGGAGAGAAGATCTGTCATCCCAAATAATTATGTTGTCTATATGAATGACGATGTTAATGATATAGGGAAGGTAGATCATCCCACCTCTTATAAAGAGGCCATAATGAGTGAACATTCTTCTAAATGGTTTGAAGCTATGGAAGATGAACTAAAATCTATGAGCACTAATGATGTATGGGACTTAGTAGAAATTCCTGACGGAGTCAAAACAGCAGGCTGTAAATGGGTCTAAAAAACCAAACATGACTCTAAGGGAAATATTGAAAGGTTCAAAGCAAGGCTTGTAGCAAAAGGCTTCTCACAAAGAGAGGGGATTGACTATAATGACACTTTTTCTCCTGTCTCAACTAAAAATTCATTCAGAATTGTTATGACACTTGTAGCTCATTATGATTTAGAGCTGCATCAGATGGATGTTAAGACGGCATTTCTTAATGGCAACTTGCAAGAGAATGTTTACATGGCTCAACCGGAAGGTTTTGACGTGGAAGGCAAGGAGCATATGGGATGTCGACTTAAGAAATCCATTTATGGCTTAAAACAAGCGTCGAGGCAGTGGTACCTTAAATTTGATAAGATCATAAGAAGTTTTGGTTTTAAGGAAAATGAAGTTGATAATTGCATATATGTTAAGTTCAAGGGGAGTAAATTCACCATCTTAGTACTTTATATGGATGATATCTTATTGGTCAGCAGCGATAAGGATATGCTATTTGAGACCAAGAGATTTCTTTCATCTAATTTTGATATGAAGGATCTCGGTGATGCCTCTTATGTTCTTGGCATTGAAATTCACCAAGATAGGTCCAAAGGAATATTAAGATTATCTCAGAAGGCATACATTGACAGAGTACTGAAGAGATACAATATGCATAAGTACTCTGACTCGCGTACTCCTACTGTAAAGGGCGATAAGTTTGGGACATTTCAGTGTCCAAGAAACCAATATGAAACTGATCAGATGAAGTCGGTTGCTTATGCTTCAGCTGTCGGAAGCATTATGTATGCTCAAGTATGTACACGCCCTGATTTAGCTTTTGTAACCGGGATGCTTGGCAGATATTAGTCAAATCCAGGACCGGACCACTAGAAGGTCGTTAAGAAAGCTTTGCGTTATATGCAAGGTACTAAGCATTTCATGCTCTCATATAAGAGTTCTGATAGCCTTGAAATTATTGGTTATTCAGATTCAGATTTTGTGGGATGTGTTGATACTAAGAAATCCACGTTAAGTTATATCTTCACACTCGCTGGAGGAGCTATCTCATGGAAAAGCTCCAAACAAACCCTTACGACATCTTCAACGATGCAGGCTGAGTTCGTGGCATGTTATGAGGCTACCGGGCAGGCTGTATGGCTTAAGAATTTTATCCCAGGACTTAGAGTGGTAGACAGCATCTCTAAACCACTCACTTTATACTACGATAATGAACCCGTAGTCTTTTATGCAAATAACAAGTCAAGTGGTGCTGCCAAACACATTGACATTAAGTATCATGTTGTGAAAGATAGAATCCAGGATCAAACCATAAGTATTAAGCATATTAGTACTAAGTTAATGCTTGCGGGTCCGCTTACTAAAGGCTTACCACCTAATATTTTTCGTGATCATGTTGCTGGCATGGGTTTATTGGAAAGCCTCTGATTCTGGATAAAAGGACATTAAAACAAACCAACTCCCATTAAGCATAATGAATATCCATTTCAAGATAAGATAGTACACTACAGGTACTGAGGTTGTATGACACTTCATTGGCCATGTAACACATTACCTTGGTATGCTATTTTATTGAGAATGGACTTATGATGTTAGCCTTACGATCAAAGGGGAGAATATTGGGTTGATCTCGGCTAACCACCTCGAGATTTCAGGGAACTCCGTCTCCACTCGCGCCTTGATCGGAGGCGGTTACCAACAAGTTTTGGTTCTCGGTCCCGGTCACCTAGCGCCAAATAAAAACAGGGATTCAGTAGGGGCTAGCGAACGCGTGTTGTTCTAGACCTCACAAACCCTAACAGACCCGATCTACTCACGGGCGCTCAGGTGAACGGAGGCCGGAGCCCTCTTCGTCCCTGTCCTCGGCGATGACTGCAACACGGCGACTACCTCTACACCGCCGGCCACCTCTCCTTCACCGACCGCCGACAACAAACCCTATGGCTTCATCCGGTTCGGGTATGTGTTTTTTGACGTTTCCGCACTTATGTTTATTTTGTGTTCATGTTTGATCTAGGGTTAAGCCTAATGATTCATGTTTAGATTTAGATTAATGTCTACATCGTGCTGCTTTGCCACAATGATCTAGCGTCAAATTTGCAAAAACTTATTTGGAGCTTTTTCCCAGCAAAAACAAGCACACTCTGATGGAAAACGAGAACTATTTTCACTCCTTGTGTCCCTGTCAAGTATGAACACCCTTTTGAACTTATTGCAACAGTTGTCCAAGTTTTATATGTACCTATCCTCGCCACACTAGAATCGCAGACATCAACTAGCCGATATGTGCTGCTCAATTTTACAAATTCGACTCCTATTAGTCAGCGTTCAAGTTTTTTGTTTGAAGACAAGTCGTTTAAGTTGGTCATAAATCAATAAAACTGAAAATTGATACAAACTTAAATCAATGAGTTTTATCTTTATCTCTACTATTTAAAAACACTGAGTTGATGAGTGGTGATATCCATTCACATCTCTCTTCTACCTCTAAAAAATCTCTAACAGAAAGCCACCTCCCAACAAATAAATTAACTTGTAAACTTTGGCCCCGCTCGGTTGGGCTGAAAAGCTGTGGCTTATGGCTAAAATTGCACTGTAGCGGCTGAAATTTTACTGTAGCTGAAGATGACTTATTTGGTGTAATTAAATTTAAAAATTTTAAAAATAGAAAAATATATGTTAACCAAAATTCAAAAAATTCAGCCAAAAGCTATAATAGCCAAACAGGCCCACATGGACACCTTTTCGCCTCCCAACTTAATTACCTCCCTGCTTTACCGTGGTGCTCGTCGTTTCTTGCTATTCGGTTGTTGTCTTCATCAGCGGTTCCTCCATGGGGTTTTACCAAGTTGGAGCCCTATATTTCCCAGGTGGCCAGTGAACTGTCAATGGGTTCTGGTGGGTGGCTGGTTGAATAGAGCGCCACCAATCACGAGTTTTCTGGCGAGAGATGGTCACAGCCAGAGAGTGGTCCATGACATCAATCGGAAAAGTGGAGTTTACAGTCTATTATTTTAGATTGTGACTTATAACTTTTGGCTACAGTTTATTAGTAGAATCGAAAAAAATGGAGCATATGTTTTGGACCGATGGCAACAACCATCAGGGATTGGTGAGTGCCAATGATCCCGAAAACAATAGGAGAGGTGGGCTGTTAGAGTGGTGAGGTGAGGTGGTAGGGGGAGGATGAGGAGGGCCAGGTGGTGCCCATGAGATTGTCCCCTTGTGAGAGCTAGCCTTGGAGACAGAAGCCCTTTGATACGTTAATGGTTTGTTAACTAAGAGCATCTTTAATGTATAATAGCTTCGGAAGGATAGAGTGCCACATCAGTTTAAGCTATCACCCGAAGTCTCCTACTCTAATGCAGGTATGATACTTTCAAGATGCATCCACAAAATTTGAATTAGCGAAGCTACAGCTACAATCCATCTCTGCAATCCTCTTGGGAAAGGAATCGCCCCATGCGGTGACCACACACTTTAATTGAAGTTACCAACATGCCTTTTGAGGTTACTTGCTTTGACATCTCTCTTCTATGCAAGTAGCAGAAATGTTGTCTGGCTCTTACGAGAAGCTTGAATTCTTTGTTTCCTCAAGGCCTAGGCCCAGAAGATTCGTGCGTGACCCCAACATACCTAGGAGGCAGTAACCGAGGCAACCAAACACCAGAATTGTATCCCAGGTGCTTGTCCCAACACCCTGTCCAGGCAAACAATCCGTTAAGGTCCCCCGGCCACAATTTGGCTACTGGAGCTCCTTAGGGAAGTGAAAGCCCTTTGACACTTCCTCCCCAACATTTCATATCAGCTTAGTCTCCTGTTCACCCTCCTCTAGTCGGTTATCCTTGATCCCACAGAAGGCTCTCAAGTTGCTTATCGCTCATGGCTTAAAAAGCAGACAAGAAAAAGTCAGAAGAAGTGGATCGGACACAAGAGCCATCATCTGCGGAGCCTTGGACTTCTTGGCTATGACACCAATCTGATGAGTCTTAAGCCATGAATACAACTTATCAAGAGTCATAGTTGCCAACTTTGCCTTATCACTGATAAATGTGACTTTCATCTCCCAAACACTCATGTCAAGAGCACTAAGAGTATGAGCCGCATTGTCGACATCTGAATAAGTGAATCCCATAGACCTCAGATCACTTAAAATCTTTTGAAACCTACTAAAGAAAGAATCGATGGGCTCTCTAGGTTCCATCTCCAGCTTCTGGTAGTTTTTTTTGAACTAGATCTCTCGCATTTTCTTTATTTTCAACATACCCTCATAGAAATATAAGAGAGTCGTCCAAATATTATGTGTGGATGCAAGATGAGCTATTCTATTGAACTCATTTCTCCCTAGGCCTTAAATTAAGAAGTTGCATGCCTTAGCATTTGCCTCAACCTTAGTTGTTATGGTAGTATCGAGAACCGCATCATTGGCAGGCACGACAAAAGAACTACTCACTTTGTTCCAAACGGCTTGGCCTTGACCTTGGATGTACATCGCCATCCTTGTCTTCTAATAGGGATAGTTGACCCCAATAAAGACGGGAGACTTGTTATAATACCTCTCTGTTGTCATTGCTCAAAAGACTAGTTAGCATCTATGAGAAAGAGCTCACCAGGTTCTGATACTAATTGTAGGATCATTTATGGTGAGTTAGAGAGGGGTAAATGACTTCTTAAAATCTTCCCCTTGTATTAGTAATACAATGCATTAGAAAACATAAACCCACAAGCAAAGCCAAGAGCCAGAAAACACAAACTCACCTAATACATTCAGTCTCACCGGTCTAACCACCAGTCACATCGAATCTTAGAGACGGTGTGACCGTTTCACGAACAAAGACAAAAACATTACTGCCCATGGCCAAGAAAAAGGCTAACACTTAAAACCACTAATCTAAACAAGATGAAACTTTGTACAAACCCTCCCTAGAATATCATAAACCAATTCCAAAATTGATCATAAAGATCATAGCCAAAGTTACGACTTTTACCCAAAATGAGGAAGATTGCACCAAAATTAGGCAAAAGAGAAAAACTTCGATCTGCACTTGCTCGCGAGTCCTTAATGATCTAGTTGACCTTAAATGAGTTCTCACATATCATAGCAAGCTAAATTACATCACAAAATAAGGAATAACTGAGAAAAACCAAGAACTCCTCAAAACACCTCAAGAAGGCAAGCAAATCAAACAAAAACACAAGAGGGACAAGATAAAACAAGTTTGATCTTCCATTACCATGAAGGCATGAAAGATTACAGCCACTCCACACATTGGAGGATAGAGCACTCACAAGAGTACACACACAAAACTCCCAACACAAGGAAACATAACCGTACCCTAACTCCCTCTCATTTAGCACAAGAGATATTTCCTCTCAACACACACAAGGGTTTATATAGTGGAGACTTCTTACCTCAAACCTAATCCTAACAACTAACTTACACTTAGTGGATACAACCACTTACAAATGGGAAAACTCAAAAATCCACACTTAAACGGATTTTGCACTTTCACACTTGCACGCTTTTCAAAGTACAACTTTCTCATAGTTCCAATAGCCCGATAAGACGCACCATTCTTCATGGCGTGACCAAATCCACCTTTAGCCACTGTCATAGTTTTGCAAACCACCTCTCAACTCGGTATTGGATAATTTATGCAATTGGCACCTACTGGCCTCTACAATGCTTCTCCTCGAAGCAAACTCCAATACGAACTCTGTGATGTCCAATAACTTGTCGCCAAACCTATACGCCTCTGGCCTCCTCCCAGATCACGTCCACTTGAAACAACACAAATCCAATGGCACATAACATGCAAGCACTTGCCTCATCACGATCATTATCTTTCTCCGGTACTTCACTACTTAAGATGTAGCCTCACCTGGATTTACGCGATCCTCCATGGCCTCGAGCCTCTCCCCTAGTCTCGGTCTTGCCGTTGATCGCCAACAATCACAAAACGCTCTACACATCAAAAAAACAAGCAATTGACCCAAGCACAAGTGACATGCACTTAACTCTTATTAGCAAACACCACATAACACTCATGCCCACGATTAACACAATACAAGGACTCATGCCATAAAAACACTTGCATGGACTCCAGTCATAACTAACACCTTGCAAGGACTCCTGAAAAGCTCCTAGAGCAAAAACACAACTTAGACAAAACTCAGCTCACTCAACTCAATAAAGGTCGATCTGACTACCAACCAACGACCGATCAGACAATCCCAGTCAACCCTAGTCAAAACCCTACTAACAGGGGACCGGTCTGACCGCTAGCCCTACGATGGTCAAACCACCCAGGTCTAACCGTCGGCCATAGGCCGGTCAGACCACTTAAGAGTACTAGAAAACTCAGACACAAGCTAGCATGCAGACATGTGCTGCTCAACTTACAAATTCAAGGGGCAATTTTATTGAGGTTTCCATCTGATATTTCCCTTTGAATTGAACCACCTTATATGTTGGTCCATTTCCATATAATATATCGTAAAAGCAATTTTGCATTATGTACAACGACCTACACGCAAGCGCATCTTCATTTTAAGAAGACTCCTGTTGTTTACTCGTTTAGGTTGATGGTAAAAGAAAAACCAATAGAGCTAAAAATAACAGTGACCAACATGGAAGGATGCGCATGTTTAGTGTTTTTGTTAAGAGAGCAGCTAGCAAATGGTATCCTGTTGGAAGTGCTCCTAGTGGTATACCAGGTTTCATGCAAGTACAAGGTTTTGAGATTCAAGCTTCAACATGTACATGTTCAAAAGTTTCGGCCAAGTATTAGGAAGTCTCAAACACTTTTGGTAAGTTTCAGGCAAAAGAAGACAACGAACCAATAGTGGGTGGTGGGCAGGGTTTCATTACCAGTTTAATTTTTTTACGGGGGAGGTGGTACGATCAATTTTGCGGATAATCGGAAAATTTTGAAAGATTACGGCCGAAAAATTTAAATCAAGATTTAAATTTCAAAAATAACAGCCAATAATAGACCAATTATCGGTTGAATTTTGGTTGAATTTAAGTAGACCTAAATTAGTTGTAAATTAGATTCAATTAAAATTTAGCTGAAATTATTTGGCCGTTACTCGTCTTTATCGGTAGATGCCGATAAAATCGATAAACGGCCGATTATTAGAAGCTACTGATGTGATAGTGAGAGCATCACTTGTCATAAGTTAGCTGGTGAGCGATGGGGGACTAGGCGACTAGCAGCAATGATCACATAAGGTCATGTTAGATTTTGGGGTGGCACAAGGTGTGGAAGAGGAGCCGTGCCGGTCCTAGAAGCAGCCTCAGGAGAGGCAGTCTGTTAGAGTGGGAGGATAAGGTTGAGGCGGGCGGACGAGGAAGAGGAGAGTGAGATGGCACCCCCATGAGATTGTGTTCTCGTGACGTGGGTAACCGCGACGCGAGACTAGAGCCGTCTCATTCCGTTGACTGCCCGTCAACTAACGAGGAGGAGTCTCCCCATGACAATAATGGGGAAAGTGGGTGTGTTTGAGAATTTGAATGACTTGTGATTCAAAGTTCATGTTGCTTCGCTGGATATGTATAAATAGCCCTCGGCTCTGGTCCTCCCAACTTGCAATTCAACCTCGACGAAACAAACCTGCACGGGAACGTGTATCAGCGTGCACTAGGGACTCGTGCGGGCACCATGAATAAGCGCTTGTCAGTGTTGCAACTCTCATCCTATGTCCTCCTCCTAACGATGTGGCTCATCACGGCCACCGGCCCCGCTATGCGCGCCGACCTCACCTACGGCGACAGCGGCCGCGGCTTCACCATGCGCGAGCTGCTCCACCGGATGGCAGCTCGGACGAGGGCCCGCACAGCCAGCCTTCTTTCATCCGGCGGCCGCGGCGCACGCGTCCACCCGGTGACCGTGCCGGCGACCGCGGGCAGCCACGTTGCTGGGCAGACGGAGTACCTCATCCACTTCGACATCGGTACGCCACTCCCGCAGCGCGTGGCGCTGGAGCTGGACACCGGCAGCGACCTCATCTGGACGCAGTGCGCGCCCTGCAACGTCTGCTTCCACCAGTCTTTCCCGGTGTTCAACCCCTCCGCCTCCAACACCTTCCGCGGTGTCCCGTGCTCCTCCGACTACATTTGCGGGGACCCCACGATTTCAAGGTGCAACCTCAAGACCCATGAGTGCTTGTACCTCTACTCCTACGATGACAACTCCAGCACATCGGGCACGATCGCCAGGGACACCTTCACCTTCAAGGCGCCTAACGGCAAGGGCGGTACGGTCGCAGTGCCGGAGTTCGGCTTCGGCTGTGGTCGGTCAAACACCGGTCTGTTCGGCTCGAACGAGTCCGGCATCGCTGGCTTCGGCCGCGGGCGTCGGTCACTGCCGTCGCAGCTGAAGGTCGACAAGTTCTCGTACTGCTTCACGACCATGTTCGAGTCCAAGACCAGCCCGGTGTTCTTGGGCACGCCGGACAACCTCAAAGCGCACGCTACAGGCCCGATCCAATCCACTCCGTTCGTACGGAACCCTGCGAGCACTTCTTACTACCTTTCGTTCAAAGGCGTCACCGTCGGCAAGACGCGGCTGCCGGTTCACGAGTCGGCGTTCGCTCTCAAGGGCGACGGCTCTGGCGGGACGATCATCGACTCCGGCTCGGCCATCACGAGCTTCCCGCAGGCCGTGTTCGGGCACCTCCGGAGCGCGTTCGTGTCGCAGGTGCCGCTGCCCGTCTCCAACTCGTCCGGCGACGCCGACAGCATTCTGTGCTTCTCCGTGCCGTCGGCGGTAGACGCGAAGAAGGTGCCCGTGCCGAAGCTGGTCTTCCACCTGGAGAGCGCGGACTTGGACCTGCCGCGGGAGAACTACATGGTGGAGGACGAGCCCGGCGAGCTGTGCGTGACAATCGGTTCGGCGGGCAGCTACGAGATGACGTTCATAGGCAACTACCAGCAGCAGAACATGCACATCGTCTACGACTTGGAGAGCAATAAGCTGGTCTTCGTGCCTGCGCAGTGCGACAAGCTGTAACTTCCTTCGCTAGCGAAGTTGATACGTACATGCATGCATATATGCTTTGATTGCTTACACAGCTCTTCTACGTATTCCGAAATAAAAACGAGCACGTCGAACATGCGTGCCGTGTATACATTACTGTCAAAGTGTAAGCAGATCGATTAATTGTCTATTTGTCTCGTGCTACTTATTTTTACAATTAAAAACACGTTCATGTATCGCTTCCCCTTTGAGCTCTGAGATCAGGCAAGTCGCTGTCTTGCGCTTATTGTCAAAAATGTCCCGGTTGTGTTCGTTCCAAATTGCCCGAGCAATCATCACAATGGAGTTCGCAACATATTTACTTGGGCCGTGACACATAGCAGTTAGCGCCTCCCAGTAGTGCTCCTAGTGGGATACCAGGTTTCATGTAAGTACTACAATTTGAGATTCAAGCTTCAACATGTACATGTTCAAAAGTTTCGGCCAAGTATTAGGAAGTCTCAAACACGTTTGGTAAGTTTCAGGCAAAAGAAGACAACGAACCAATAGTGGGTGGTGGGCAGGGTTTCATTACCAGTTTTAATTTTTTTACGGGGGAGGTGGTACGATCAATTTTGCGGATAATCGGAAAATTTTGAAAGATTACGGCCGAAAAATTTAAATCAAGATTTAAATTTCAAAAATAACAGCCAATAATAGGCCAATTTTTGGTTGAATTTTGGTTGAATTTAAGTGGACCTAAATTAGTTGTAAATTAGATTCAATTAAAATTTAGCTGAAATTATTTGGCCGTTACTCGTCTTTATCGGTAGATGCCGATAAAATCGATAAACGGCCGATTATTAGAAGCTACTGATGTGATAGTGAGAGCATCACTTGTCATAAGTTAGCTGGTGAGCGATGGGGGGACTAGGCGACTAGCAGCAATGATCACATAAGGTCGTGTTAGATTTTGGGGTGGCACAAGGTGTGGAAGAGGAGCCGTGCCGGTCCTAGAAGCAGCCTCAGGAGAGGCAGTCTGTTAGAGTGGGAGGATAAGGTTGAGGCGGACAGACGAGGAAGAGGAGAGTGAGATGGCACCCCCATGAGATTGTGTTCTCGTGACGTGGGTAACCGCGACGCGAGACTAGAGCCGTCTCATTCCGTTGACTGCCCGTCAACTAACGAGGAGGAGTCTCCCCATGACAATAATGGGGAAAGTGGGTGTGTTTGAGAATTTGAATGACTTGTGATTCAAAGTTCATGTTGCTTCGCTGGATATGTATAAATAGCCCTCGGCTCTGGTCCTCCCAACTTGCAATTCAACCTCGACGAAACAAACCTGCACGGGAACGTGTATCAGCCTGCACTAGGGACTCGTGCGGGCACCATGAATAAGCGCTTGTCAGTGTTGCAACTCTCATCCTATGTCCTCCTCCTAACGATGTGGCTCATCACGGCCACCGGCCCCGCTATGCGCGCCGACCTCACCTACGGCGACAGCGGCCGCGGCTTCACCATGCGCGAGCTGCTCCACCGGATGGCAGCTCGGACGAGGGCCTGCACAGCCAGCCTTCTTTCTGTTAGAATAAAACTTGTGTGCCTAGTTTTGCATCAGTTTGATTTGGTCATCATGCATGAGCTTACCGAATGGTGTGGTAGCTGTGCATTCTGAGTTCAGTTGAGGGGATCCGAGAATAGCTCGTGGTTGCCCGCGTCACTCGCCATGAACTGAAAGAGCACATACACTGTGGGGTTGCACACAGAGGAATGTATGGCGCAGGAATCGGTCTTGGTGGTTATTGTTTTCGTTGTATTTCTCAGCTCATAAATAGCAACAAGAAAGACTGAAATGCTGCAAGTTTTGACAGCACAAAAAGTCCCTTTGTGTATCCATTCTGCGCCTTGCCGTATCTGCTACAGTGATCGCATGTGTTCGTCAGATCCATTGCAGGCAATCTTTGGGATTCCTGACATTTGGTATCAGAGCGGAGGCTCAAGCAGTGGATTCGCGATTGTGCAGAAGAGGGAGTACTGATGCCGCGCCGTCGCTCGTCTTCTCCGGTCGAGCGCACTCCAAATGGCTCTGGCGGCCGCGCCTCGGGCAACGGCGGGAGCGACCGCGGGCTGGTGATTCACCGCGTGGTCAAGGAGGGTGGAGGTCCGGCGAACTACCCTCTGCTGTCCAAGACGAACTACAACGACTGGGCTTTACTCATGAAGATAAAGCTTCAGGCTCGCTGTTTGTGGGCGACGATTGAACCCGGCGGCGTTGCCGTCGAACTGCACGAAGACCGGATGGCTCTCGACGCAATCTGCAGTGCAGTTCCACCCGAAATGATCGGGACCCTGGCGACCAAAGCGTCGGCCCGGGAGGCGTGGGAATGCATCAGAACGATGCGCGTCGGCAACGATCGCATCCGGAAGGCCAGCGCACAGAAGGTGCGCGCGGAGTATGAGACGCTCGCGTTCCGCAGTGACGAGACCGTGGTGGATTTCGCTCTGCGCCTCACCACCATTGTGAACCAGCTCGCCGTTCTCGGAGATCCGGAGCCCGCCAACAAGGTCGTGGAGAAATATCTCCGCGTCGCGCGCCCCAGGTTTAACCAACTTGTTCTCTCAATTGAAACCCTGCTCGATATCTCCACCTTGTCACTGGAAGAGGTCACCGGGAGACTCAAGGCGGCGGAGGATTCAGACCAATTCTCTTCTTCCCTGAAGACCGGCGGGACCCTGTACCTGACGGAGGCGGAGTGGCTAGAACGCCATAAGAAGAGGGAACAAGACTCAAGACGCGGCGGCGGAGGTAGTCCAGGCAATCGCGGCAAATGCCGCGGCGGCAAAGGGCGCAACGGCAGCGGAGGAACTGGGAGCTCAGAGACTCCATACTCTGGGTCAGCTCGCAGAGACGACAAGTGTCGAAGTTGCGGCAAAATTGGCCACTGGGCTAAGGACTGCAGGAGCAAACCCAAGCGCGAGGACCAAGCCCATGCGGCAGAAGATGACGAGCCCACGCTGCTGCTTCTCACCGGGGGAAATGCTGACTCCCTCGACAAGGCTCGGTCGGAGGGACAGGCCGCACCCGCACAAGTGGTGGCCCAATTCCCCGCGTACGCGCCAAGGGGTTTCAAAACCAGTGCTCGTACAATTGTGCCTGAGCACGAGCTTTCGGCAGCGTCGCCCCCAAATCTGCTGCGGCCCCCCATCGAGCTGGTGGAGAAGAAGTTGTTCGTGGCAGTAGATGACGCCGTGAACCGCGACCCCCGGAGCTGGATCGTCGACTCTGGCGCCTCGAACCACATGACTGGCTGCCGAACGGCGTTCTCCGACCTCGACACTGGCATCACCGGCAACATGCGCCTCGGAGATGGCTCGGTCGTCAGAATCGAAGGATGTGGGACGGTGCTGTTCGGCTGCAAAAATGGTGAGCATCGCACCCTGTCCAATTGCTACTACCTTCCGCGGCTTGCCGCGAACATTATTAGCGTCGGGCAGCTCGATGAGGCGGGTCTCGACGTATGGGTGAAGAACGGGTTCATGCGAATCCGGGACGAGGAGATGCGACTACTTGCCAAGATACGACGCAGTCCAGGCCGGCTTTATGTGCTCGACGTCACGCTCGCACAACCGGTGTGCCTGACAGCCCGTGCCGGCGATGATGCCTGGCGATGGCACGCACGGTTCGGACACGCCAACTTCACCGCGCTGCGCAAGATGGGGCGAGAGCAGCTGGTGCGGGGACTACCACTTGTCAAGCAGGTGGAGCAGGTCTGCGAGGCCTGTTTGGTGGGCAAGCACCGCCGAAGCCCTTTCCCGCAGAGCTCGGAATACCGCCACACCGAGCCGCTCGGGCTGTTGCACGGCGATCTCTGTGGCCCCATCACGCCACCAACTCCGAGCGGGAACCGATACTTTCTTCTGCTCGTCGACGACTACAGCCGGTTCATGTGGGTGGCGTTGCTCCACACCAAGGACCAGGCACCGGCGGCAATCCGCCGCATCCAAGCAGCGGCGGAGAGGAAGAGCGGACATAAGCTTCGTGCCCTCCGCACAGATCGGGGGGGAGAGTTCACCGTCAGCCATTTCCAGGAATATTGCGCCGAGCTGGGCGTAAGGCGCGAACTCATGGCACCGTATTCCCCTCAACAAAATGGTGTCGTCGAGCGGCGAAATCAATCCGTGGTGGGTACGGCAAGGAGCATGCTCAAGGCCAAGCATCTGCCAGGAATGTTTTGGGGGGGAGGCAGTCACCACTGCAGTCTATATTCTGAACCGAGTATCTTCCAAGAGCGTGGGAGGCAAGACCCCCTACGAGCTGTGGAATGGATGCACGCCAGCGGTTCATCACCTCCGGACGTTCGGCTGCGTCGCGCACATCAAGATCACCACCCCGAATGCCAAGAAGCTGGACGATCGTAGCCGGCCAATGATCTTCGTTGGCTATGAACCAGGCTCAAAGGCATACAGGGCCTACGACCCAGTGACGCGGCGAGTTCATGTCTCGCGCGACATTGTATTCGACGAAGCGGCAGAATAGAGTTGGGGCAACGAGCAAGTCGCCAGCGGCGACACAGACTTCGTCATTGAGTATACTTCGGTGTCTCACCCTGGTGTGAGAACCGTGACGCGCTCAGACTCGGGGGAGCCTGCTTCACCACCCGCGAGCCCTTCACCACCGCCTGAGCCAAGCACTGCGTCGCCATGTCGAACACCTTCGGCAAGTGGCACCGCACCAGCTGCAGAGTTCGTATCGCCACCAGCAGGAGCTGCGGACAACCTCGACGCCGACCACGACGATGCGCCGCTCCGGTTCCGCAGCCTCGACAATGTGCTGGGTCCGGCCACGCCACCGGGTTATGCGAGTCGGGAGGTGTAGGAGGAGCTGATGATGGTGAGCGGCGAAGAACCAACGTCCTTCGCACAAGCCGAGCAGGAGGAGGCGTGGCGACAAGCTATGCTCGAGGAAATCACTTCGATTGAAGAAAACAAGACATGGCGGCTCGTTGATCTGCCGACTGGACACCGGCCGATAGGCCTCAAATGGGTATACAAGCTGAAGAAGGATGCTCAGGGCGTCGTCGTCAAGCACAAAGCGCGCCTGGTTGCGAAGGGGTATGTCCAGCGAGCCGGAGTGGATTTTGACGAAGTATTTGCGCCGGTCGCTCGACTCGACTCAGTTCGGCTGCTACTTGCTCTCGCCGCACAGGAAGGATGGATGGCGCACCACATGGATGTAAAATCAGCCTTTCTCAATGGAGAGCTCGTCGAGGAAGTATACGTCGTCCAGCCGCCCGGGTTCGAGATTGTCGGAGAGGAGAGCAAGGTATACAGGCTTGACAAAGCGCTGTACGGGCTCCGCCAAGCTCCCAGGGCTTGGAACACAAAGCTCGACGCCACCCTGAAGAAGATTGGCTTCAGGCAGAGCCCGCTGGAACATGGGTTGTACGCGCGGGGCGACGGTGGCCGGAGGCTGCTAGTGGGTGTGTATGTCGATGACTTGGTGATTGTCGGCGGCGATGGCATCATGATCGACAAGTTCAAGCGGCAGATGATGGATGAATTCAAGATGAGCGACCTCGGCTCCCTAAGTTTCTATTTGGGGATCGAGGTGCATCAAGAAGACGGCATCATCACGTTGAACCAGGCGGCGTACGCGTCGCGAATCGTGGAGAAAGCAGGGCTTGCAGGGTGTAATCCCTGTACCACGCCCATGGAGCCCCGGCTAAGGCTCAGTAAGGAGAGCACGGCGTCGCCGGTCAATGCCACCGAGTATAGAAGCCTGGTGGGGAGTCTGCGCTATCTGGTGAACACCAGACCCGACCTCGCGTACGTCGTTGGCTACGTGAGTCGCTTTATGGAGAAGCCCACGGACGAACACCTCGCAGCGGTGAAGCGCATTGTCAGGTATGTGGCAGGCACAATCCACCATGGATGCTGCTACACCAAGGAAGGGGAGAAGAAGCTACAAGGCTACAGCGACAGTGATATGGCCGGTGATATAGACACTCGCAAAAGCACCACAGGAGTGATGTTCTTTCTCGGCAAGAACCTGGTCAGTTGGCAGTCTCAAAAACAGAGAGTTGTGGCACTTTCCTCTTGTGAATCGGAGTATATCGCAGCTGCAACAGCTGCTTGCCAGGGCATTTGGCTTGCCCGGCTTTTCGGCGATCTCAGGAATGTTGCACCTGAAGTCGTCGATCTCAAGGTGGATAACCAATCCGCCCTAGCCCTCATAAAAAACCCCGTTTTTCATGACAGGAGTAAGCACATTCAGACGAAATTCCATTTCATCCGTGAAGCTGTGGAAAATGGGGAGATCAAGCCGGAGTACATCAACACCGGAGGGCAACTCGCTGATATCCTGACAAAGGCGCTACCGAGAACAAAGTTTCAGGAATTACGAGACAAAATTGGTATGATTTCAATTAGTTAAGCACATCAAGTTTAGGGGGAGATTTGTTAGAATAAAACTTGTGTGCCTAGTTTTGCATCAGTTTGATTTGGTCATCATGCATGAGCTTACCGAATGGTGTGGTAGCTGTGCATTCTGAGTTCAGTTGAGGGGATCCGAGAATAGCTCGTGGTTGCCCGCGTCACTCGCCATGAACTGAAAGAGCACATACACTGTGGGGTTGCACACAGAGGAATGTATGGCGCAGGAATCGGTCTTGGTGGTTATTGTTTTCGTTGTATTTCTCAGCTCATAAATAGCAACAAGAAAGACTGAAATGCTGCAAGTTTTGACAGCACAAAAAGTCCCTTTGTGTATCCATTCTGCGCCTTGCCGTATCTGCTACAGTGATCGCGTGTGTTCGTCAGATCCATTGCAGGCAATCTTTGGGATTCCTGACACTTTCATCTGCGGCCGCGGCGGCCGCGTCCACCCGGTGACCGTGCCGGCGACCTTGGCCGGCCACGTTGCTGAGCAGACGGAGTACCTCATCCACTTCGACATCGGTACGCCACTCCCGCAGCGCGTGGTGCTGACGCTGGACACCGGCAGCGAGCTCATCTGGACGCAGTGCGCGCCCTGCAACGTCTGCTTCCACCAGCCTTTCCCGGTGTTCAACCCCTCCGCCTCCAACACCTTCCGCGGTGTCGCGTGCTCCTCCGACTACATTTGCGGGGACCCCACGATTTCAAGGTGCAACCTCAAGACCCATGAGTGCTTGTACCTCTACTCCTACGGTGACAACTCCAGCACATCGGGCACGATCGCCAGGGACACCTTCACCTTCAAGGCGCCTAACGGCAAGGGCGGTACGGTCGCAGTGCCGGAACTCGGCTTCGGCTGTGGTCGGTCAAACACCGGCCTGTTCGCTTCGAACGAGTCCGGCATCGCCGGCTTCGGCCGCGGGCCGCTGTCACTGCCGTCGCAGCTGAAGGTCGACAAGTTCTCGTACTGCTTCACGAGAATCACGACCATGTTCGAGTCCAAGACCAGCCCGGTGTTCTTGGGCACGCCGGACAACCTCAAAGCGCACGCTACGGGCCCGATCCAATCCACTCCGTTCGTACGGAACCCTGCGAGCCCTCTCTACTACCTTTCGTTCAAGGGCGTCACCGTCGGCAAGACGCGGCTGCCGGTTCACGTGTCGGCGTTCGCTCTCAAGGGCGACGGCTCCGGCGGGACGATCATCGACTCCGGCTCGGCCGTCACGACCTTCCCGCAGGCCGTGTTCGGGCACCTCCGGAGCGCGTTCGTGTCGCAGGTGCCGCTGCCCGTCTCCAACTCGTCCGGCGACGCCGACAGCATGCTGTGCTTCTCCGCGGCGTCGGCTGTAGACGCGAAGAAGGTGCCCGTGCCGAAGCTGGTCTTCCACCTGGAGAGCGCGGACTTGGATCTGCCGCGGGAGAACTACGTGATGGTGGACGAGTCCGGCGAGCTGTGCGTGACAATCGGTTCGGCGGGCAGCTACGAGATGACGATCATAGGCAACTACCAGCAGCAGAACATGCACATCGTCTACGACTTGGAGAGCAATAAGGTGGTCTTCGTGCCTGCGCAGTGCGACAAGCTGTAACTTCCTTCGCTCTACATGTTTTGACCCCTTTTGTACTTAGCTCCGACAGATTACCAAAGATAAAAAAATCATTGATGGTACAAAATAATATGGCGCGTAGAGTGAGGTTTTCTCTATTGTTCACATCTCATACATGTACCCATTCGTTCCACGGTGTCACAAGATCTTCCACCAATAATGCTAGGTACACATCAATATTATTCCTAGGTTGCTTCGGTCCTCAGATAAGTAGTGATATCAAAATGTACTTTCGCTTCCTAGGCCTGCGTTTTTTGAAAGACTCAATGCATACTGTCTAATCAAAACATATAATGTTAAATGATAAATGGAGCAATAGTTATTGAACTAAATTAAACATGTGCAATTATGAAAATTTGGAAATTGTGGAGTTTATTTAATGATATCATCATTGAAACAAGGGCTTGATAATTTCATCTGTACCTATTATCCAAAAGGAAAAGGAGGAGTGAAATCATTGCTTATTGAAAGGATGTTTCTGGAATATCATTAATATTGTAATGGTGAACTAAGCCACATCAAGCTTTCCTGGAGTCTGATCAAAGAACACTAAAACCGGATTAGTGAAGTTTTTTTTACTTGGTTTTCTATGTATAGGGATACAAAGAACAATAGAAAATCTACCAACAGTAGTCCTGCATCATCACATCCTATTTGATCTATATTGCTACTGATTGTTCCAATCATCAACACAGGACCGCATCAATTTCCTCCGCTCATGGAGCCGCCTACTGCAGCAAACCATGCGTCGTATCTTCCTCCATCACCTGCACCAGGACCTGTGCCTGGCGGCTCCAACGTTTCTCCTGCCAATGGCCCTGCTGGAAGTGTCTCAAAAGCGACTTCAATGAATCAACTGCATCGAATGCACCTCCTCATCCTTTCTCTAGTCTTGTACTTGCAGATGTGAATTCCTGTGCAGAATATTGTTGGATGCATTTGTATTGAACAGGAGGCCTCTTTTGGTTTCAGAGTTTTTAAGCAGCCCCTCCCCCTCCTGTCCACTGCCGGTACTTTGAGAGTTTCAGTAGGATTCTGCATTGTACAAGCTTGCTTATCGAGAAACCACCTCAAGAATCAAGATCCATCTACGAGAGTTCCATGGTTGTTGGCACGAGAAGGTGGCAAGGGCATTATCAGTGGGAGCTAGCACACATAGGGCACAAAGCTTATTGCCTACTGCTGCTAGGCCTCAATCCAGCCTATCCTGGAAGACAGCATCTGAAGGTGGCCATAACAATCCCAATGGTGATGTGTCGCACGTTCAGGTGGGCCAGAAGACAATGTGATATGCTTGTTTGCGTAATAACGAATGGTGAGTACGCCAGTGCTCGTCCATCCCACGATGCTACTGCTGTCGTGCTGCTTTGCCACAACGATCTAGGGGCGAATTTGCAACAACTTATTTGGAGCGAGGCCAGAATGAAAATAGAGGGTGGGTTTAAAAGACTAAGCTAAATTGATACATAGTTTTTTATACTTCGATTGAGTTGTGCTCTTATCGATTAGGGGAGTACCACTTGAATTGCTTGTAAAACAGTTACATAACATATGTTTCTTTATTATCGCAAATCTATGATGAAAAATAATTATACAAGTATTGAAGTATCAAGTATACTACTAAATTACCAAGAGTTTATAGCTGCTATATGCTAAATAGTAAACAGGAAAGAATGAAGGAAAAATAAGATGTCAAGATTCAAGAATATATATCATTATATGTGGAAGGCTAGAGCACGACGAAGTCCTCCCCTCTTTGGCTCTGCTTGTACCCGCTACCTTTGGTACCAGTGGTCGTCGCCTGTAGTTTCAATTTCGAAGTGGCATGAGGTTCTTCAGCAGAGTGCTCCTTTTTTGTCTCATCCTGCAATTTTGGATTAAGTGCATTCATGTGTGAAACGCAAATCTGTGTTAGTATAAGAACCTACATGGTGTTATTTGAGTCGTCAGTCCGATTTCTTTTTTTTTCTGAATATAGCACTCCGTCAATGCATTACTTGTCTATGACGTTGCAGGATGGAGAAGAAATTGGAAATTTTATCACCAACCTGCCACCTCCATGGGTTGAAGGTGAGGGGATTTTCAAACAAATCTGGGTTCAGATGAACTGCCATGGGGCTGATCATGACCAGCCAACCGGCGGAAATCGTGTAGCCTGCGTCAGGAATGAAACGCTTTTCCATAACTAGTATGATCTCGCGACTTGTTCCAAGAATGTGACTACTGGCTACCTTCTTTGATGTACTATGGAATTTAGTTATACATTTGAGCAGATGATGAATTATCTAAGCGGAGAGTACCTTTGACTTGCACGTCTGTTCGTGTTACTGACGCGAGCTATCACACTCATAACCTGCAGGAAATTGCGCATACACAAGAGAATATGTAACAGAAATTGTTTCGTATAATGAGTCAGTCTGGTGGTTGTGCCATGGTTGTAGGACTAAACCGTGCTTTCTGAGTAGTGAACTTAAATCTGGATGATTGTTAAAAAGAAAGCATCCGGATGATGTTTAGACACATCCGAGGTGTTGATAAACATCATCGGATGTTTTCTTTCCAACTATCATCTAGATTTGTGATCATTGGATTAGAGATCCAACGGTTATAAATTCTACCCCTACCCCTCCAACAGAATCTCCCCCTAAAAAAAGAGGTCGTTGGATCTCTAATCGAACGGTCTCAAATCTAGATGATTGTTAGAAAGAAAATATCTAGGTGATATCCAGACACATCCATGAGAAAGTGTGTGTATTTGAGAATTTGAATGACTTGTGGTTCAAAGTTCATGTTGTCTCAGGCACCATCACGCTATATATAACCCTCGGCTCTGGTCCTCCTAACTTCCGATTCAACCTCGACGAACACAAAACCTGCACGGGAACGTGTATCAGCGTGCACTAGGGACTCGTGCGGGCACCATGAATAATCACTTGTCAGTGTTGCAACTCTCATTCTATATCCTCCTCCTAACGATGTGGCTCACCACGGCCACCGGCCCCGCCATGCGCGCCGACCTCACCTACGGCGACAGCGGCTGCGGCTTCACCATGCGCGAGCTGCTCCACCGGATGGCAGCTCGGACGAGGGCCCGCACAGCCAGCCTTCTTTCATCCTGCGGCCACGGCGGCCGCGTCCACCCGGTGACCGTGCCGGCGACCTTGGCCGGCCACGTTGCTGAGCAGACGGAGTACCTCATCCACTTCGACATCGGTACGCCACTCCCGCAGCGCGTGGTGCTGACGCTGGACACCGGCAGCGACCTCATCTGGACGCAGTGCGCGCCCTGCAACGTCTGCTTCCACCAGCCTTTCCCGGTGTTCAACCCCTCCGCCTCCAACACCTTCCGCGGTGTCGCGTGCTCCTCCGACTACATTTGCGGGGACCCCACGATTTCAAGGTGCAACCTCAAGACCCATGAGTGCTTGTACCTCTACTCCTACGGTGACAACTCCAGCACATCGGGCACGATCGCCAGGGACACCTTCACCTTCAAGGCGCCTAACGGCAAGGGCGGTACGGTCGCAGTGCCGGAACTCGACTTCGGCTGTGGTCGGTCAAACACCGGCCTGTTCGCTTCGAACGAGTCCGGCATCGCCGGCTTCGGCCGCGGGCCTCTGTCACTGCCGTCGCAGCTGAAGGTCGACAAGTTCTCGTACTGCTTCACGAGAATCACGACCATGTTCGAGTCCAAGACCAGCCCGGTGTTCTTGGGCACGCCGGACAACCTCAAAGCGCACGCTACGGGCCCGATCCAATCCACTCCGTTCGTACGGAACCCTGCGAGCCCTCTCTACTACCTTTCGTTCAAGGGCGTCACCGTCGGCAAGACGCGGCTGCCGGTTCACGAGTCGGCGTTCGCTCTCAAGGGCGACGGCTCCGGCGGGACGATCATCGACTCCGGCTCGGCCGTCACGACCTTCCCGCAGGCCGTGTTCGGGCACCTCCGGAGCGCGTTCGTGTCGCAGGTGCCGCTGCCCGTCTCCAACTCGTCCGGCGACGCCGACAGCATGCTGTGCTTCTCCGCGGCGTCGGCGGCAGACGCGAAGAAGGTGCCCGTGCCGAAGCTGGTCTTCCACCTGGAGAGCGCGGACTTGGACCTGCCGCGGGAGAATTACATGATGGTGGACGAGTCCGGCGAGCTGTGCGTGACAATCGATTCGGCGGGTAGCGACGAGATGACGATCATAGGCAACTTCCAGCAGCAGAACATCCACATCGTCTACGACTTGGAGAGCAATAAGCTGGTCTTCGTGCCTGCGCAGTGCGACAAGCTGTAACTTCCTTCGCTAGCGAAGTTGATCTGTACGTGCATGCATATATGCTTTGATTGCTTACACAGCTCTTCTACGTATTCCGAAATAAAAACGAGCACGTCGAACATGCGTGCCGTGTATACATTACTGTCAAAGTGTAAGCAGATCGATTAATTGTCTATTTGTCTCGTGCCACTTATTTTTACAATTAAAAACACGTTCATGCATATCTTCCCCTTTGAGCTCTGAGATAAGGCAAGTCGCTGTCTTGTGCTTATTGTAAAAAATTTCAAGAGATTATGAACGAAAAATTTAAATCAAATTTCAAGTAAGTATTGGCCGATAATCGGCAAATTATCGTTTGAATTTTGGTTGAATTTAAAATAACCTAAATTAGTTGCAAACTAGCTTTAATTTAAATTTAGTCAAAATTATTTAGTTGGTACTTATTTTTACCGGCGGGTACCGATAAAATTGATAATCAGCCGATTAGTGGTGGGATAGTGAGAGCACCACTGGTCATAAGTTGGCTGGTGAGCGGTAGGGGGACTAGGCGACTAGCAGCAACGATCGCAATAAGGTGGTGGCACAAGGTGTGGAAGAGGAGCAGCGATGATCCCAGAAGCCTCAGGAGAGGCAGACAGTTAAGAGTGGATGGAGAAGGTTGAGGCGGACGGACGAGTAAGAGGAGTGAGGTGGCACCCCCATGAGATCGTGTTCCCGTGGGTGACCGCGACGCGAGACTAGAGCCATCTCATTCCGTTGACTGCCCGTCAACTACCAAGGAGGAGTCTCCCCATGAGATTTTTGAGAATTTGAATGACTTGTGGTTCAAAGTTCATGTTGCTTCGCTGGATATCTCAGGCACCATCACCATATATAACCCTCGGCTTTGGTCCTCCCAACTTCCAATTCAACCTCAACGAACAAAACCTGCACGGGAACGTGTATCAGCGTGCACTAGTGACTGGTGCGGGCACCACGAATAAGCACTTGTCAGTGTTGCAACTCTCATCCTATGTCCTCCTCCTAACGATGTGCTCACCACGGCCACCGGCCCAGCCATGCGCGCTGACCTCACCCACCACGTTAGCGGCCGCGGCTTTACCAAGCGTGAGCTGCTCCACCGGATGGCCGCTCGGACGAGGGCCCGCACAGCCTGCCTTCCTCCATCCGCCGTCCGCGGCACCAGCTTCCACCCAGTGACCGTGCCGGCGACCTCGGGCGGCGACGTTCTTTCGCACTCGGAGTACCTCATCCACTTCGGCATCGGCGCGCCGAACCCGCAGCGCGTGGCGCTGACGCTGGACACCGGCAACGACCTCATCTGGATGCAGTGCGCGCCCTGTTACGTCTGCTTTGACCCGCCTTCCCCGGTGTTCAACCCCTTCGCCTCCAACACCATCCGCCATGTCGCGTGCTCCGACTCCATCTGCGGGGCCCCCACGATTATTTTAGCATGCCTTCTGACCCATGAGTGCTTCTACCTCACCTAATATGGTGACAACTCCACCACATCAGACAAGATCTGTCGCAGTGGACATGTACGCAGTTGAACGACCATGAAGTTTTTATGACCACGCCTCGTCATAGCAAATCGATATTCGATAGTCGGAAGTCTCGATTAGGACTTCCGACTTCCTCAAACACTCAGGGATATGCACGTGACGCTAAGGAGAAACGCGAGGATTTGTGCTACTCGACCACCGTAGTTTTTCTAAGAACTCTATTTAAGCATCAACGAGTACAGATCATAGCCAACATGGCCCCTCCTAAGCGCACGCCACGACTACACGATCCGTGCCATCCCACAACCAGTCATAACGCACGACTAATAATTTGTAGGTTATAAGCCTTATAATTTCATATGGTTTCATGATAGTCATAAATTTAGATGATAATTAAGAAGAAAATATCTGAATGATATCTATCAACGCCCTTTGTGATAAAGCGACTTCGGTGTAGACAGTACAGTCGGCACTGCTGAGTGTAAACTGTTGTCAGTGCGATCGGCTTCTTGGCAAACCGTCGTCACTGCCTCACTGCGACCGGCAGTCCGCACTGCGATCCACGTCCGCGCTAAAATTTCTCCAAGGAAGCGTGAGTTCTTTGGGCCTCTCGCGTTGAGCAGTTTTTGTAGGCTCGGCTTCTTGGCGATGGGCCGTGTTGGAGTCATTTCGATGCGTCGTACTTGGCTGTTTCGTGGTCCTTGGGAGCTGCAACAGGTGAGTTTTGGCCCATGAGTTCTTCTTCCTTCTCTGTTCACGTTTTCCCCCCACCTTTCTTTCCCCTTCGACCTTGCATCACCTTTCGTGATTTTTTTTTGGGAAAAGTCAGATGAAATACGTTGCTGAGCAACGACCTGCCCAATAGGAGGAGCTTGCGCTCTCCAGACCGCACTGTACCCAGTACGTTTCGCGAACTGTGCGAGCTTACAAGCAGCGCTGTTATGCTCTCTCATAGCATTGTTGAATCGCACTTGGGTCCTCTTATTTTTGCCATTTGGTTTTCACTTTTAGCTTCTTCAAAAATCGAAAAGCCAAATATTAAAATATGGAAGCTTTTTGAAATGAATTCTCAAAATGACTTTCTGAGCAAAAAAAAATCATGTACGTTAACATCTCCATCGCTTACTACTATTTCAAAATATACAGATAAAAATCATCACCTTAAATCTCAAGTCTAAAAGGACTCGCCCCTCAGATAGTTGGATGCCAAAAGCCTTCGTCTCCGAAATGATGGAGCTTATCTTGGGTCGGCTATCCTCTGGGCTAGATTGGTACTGAATTTTTCGTGATTTTCTTTTACTCCAGCAAATTTCTACTCTTTGCTGCTACTGTATATTTCACCGCTATAAAACACGCGAGGAGCAATTAATTATCTGTACTGGTCACTTTTTACGAGGTCTTAACTTACTAATTGAATGGTTAACGTAAGCATTTCATCGATATTTTTTATCCAGTGAGTCGTGAAAAAACTAATACGAACCTGCCCAGTGCCCAACTCATGGTTCGGTGTCACGTCCAACTCAAAGCTCGGTTTTACATACTCATTTCTTCGAACGACTGGCACACGAGCAAATCATTTGCACTAAACTAATCAACGCATCGATGCCACGTAAGCACAGTTATTCTGTGGTGTCTGGCCTATCCGTCCTATCTTGTCCTACTTGGCGGTGACAAATTTAGTCATTTTGTACGCTGTTGTCACTTGTCAGCGTATGGCCTAACGTACGGTCGGTGTCACCGAGTGAATGGATTAATTGAGCTCGATCTTGATTCGTCTCCTAGCAGGTGCTAGCTATTGAATTCTGGTTGCTTTCACATTGCTCCAAAAGAAACAGCTACAGTATGGTATATGATTGGGAACGTTTTCAGCCATACAGAGTTTCATTAAATTTCACCTCTCTTTCCTCTCCGTCCTCCTCCGTTGCTCCTCCTCCCGTCTTCTTCCCCGGCGCCTGGTGCAGCTCCTCACCCCTCTCCTACTGACGGCCAGCGATGTCCTCGCTGCCTCATCGTGCCGATGTCTTCTCCTCCCCCACCCCATCCAATAAAATATTCAATGCGTTGCTTCCTCGCCGTGCCTCCCTTCATCACCACCCACCGCCCAATGCCCTCCACTGCCGCCCACCATGAGACCATCATCGCCCCGGCATCCTTCTACATTCGGTAAGCATGGCGAACCCGTCGGTGGCCATGGCGCCACTGCTCCTCTCGTAGCAGCTCGAGAAGATAGGGAAGATAGAGCTAGAGCGCTGGAGTGAGGAGCGTACCATTGGGGCTAGAGCTCAGGCAGTCGGTCAACCTCGCCCCCACTAGAGGACAACTGGATTCAGCAGCGCCATGATCGGGGATGGCGATATGCGACGGCCTCATGGCCGAAGACGACTGATCCAGCGGTGACGACCTCGACGACGGTCGGGGCTGGAGCTCAGGCAGCCGGTCAACCTCACCCCGGCCAAGGACAATCGGATCCGACAGCACCGCGGTCGGGGATGGCGATATGCCACGGTGCTGTGGCAGGAGACGATGGATCCGGTGGCGGCAGCCCCATCGTCAGTGTCAACAAGAGAGAGAAGAGAGAGATCAAACGGTAGAGAGTTATACCATCGTTTTTTAGTAGAACAGTATATCGTTCTTTAGTTTTTCTCTACTCCAAAAAAGGCGTCATATGTTTCCCCATAGTTTTCATTTGACTTCCACCCCACACTAATAGCGAGAACTCATATAATCAGTTTGGTTCAAGTGACAAGTGACTCCACTCAGTACTCACCAACTCCTCAAATGATACATTGGTCAATTGGTTGGTGATTGGAACAACTAGCTACGTGGACTTCATGGGGATAGTCTTATTTTTGTGTTTTGTTTTTCGCCACCGGCTCCCTCACAGACAACTAGGTCTAGATCCACATATCGATGAAAACTTTATTCTTTCGAAACTAAAGGCAAAAGCTTTGCCGTTGATTTTAAGAAGAGAAAAAATAACCAGAGGGGAGACACCACATATAGGGAAGAATCCCTGCAGAAATACGTAGGAAGCACCACCACCAACAAGGCTAGAGGCCACGCCATCTAGCACCATAGCAGAGCACTAACATCCCTCTCTCACTCAGTAATACCACAAGACAACACAACCCCACCAATAGGTGAGAAGGACAGGCTTCGAGCTCGAGGAAGCCAAAGCACAGGATCGCCAATGCACAAAGCAGACGAATCACAACTCATGCAACTTGAAGCGCAACCAACCAGGACTCCGGTCGAGACACCACAGCGACATCGAAACACCAATCGACAAAAACACCCTCCAAGATCTTCGGTCATGCCCACATGGCAGCACCGAGAGACAACACCACTGAACATCAGGACTGGAGCCGGTAGCAACACCAGCACGAGAAGTCGCTACAACAACGCAAGGAGCAAAAGCAAAGGCAAGACAAACAAAGCAAGTACTACACCCAACCGACAACCAAAGGAATCACCGAGCACATAGAGTTATAGAGAAGCCAATGGCAAGGACGTCGTCACCGGCTAGGCCACAGGTGAGTGTTGAAACTAATCTTGTTGTATTATTGTCGTAGTCGGTGTCGAGTACTCGGTGTGTTTTGAGTACTGAGAAGTCGTGTCGAGTACAGGGATCCCCGAGTGTTTGAGTGAATCCCTGAGTGTTTGAGTACTGTGTGGTCGTACTCGTGTATTGAGTATTGCGTGGTCGTGTCGAGTGTTCGATGTGTTCGAGTACTCCATGGTCGTATTCGTAAGTTGAACTACGTAGTGATCATAGTCGTAAGTCGAACTGCGCAGAGGTCATAATCATAAGTCGAACTACGCAGTGATCATAGTCGTAAGTCAAACTACGCAGTGGTCGTAGTCGTGGGTCAATATAGTCGGTACTCATAGAAGTACTGTAGCAGTTGGTACTCGGAGAAGTACTCTAGTAGTCGGTACTTGAAGGAGTATTGTAGCAAGTGGTCATAGTTGTAGCTACAGTGGTCATAGCTACAACAGTCAATGATCGGTACTCGTAAGCTACAGTGAATCGGTCGGTGCTCAGAAGACCTATGTGGTCGAACATGTTAGTCGACAAGCCGTGGTCTGTGAAGTGGTCGAAGAAGCCATAGTCGAAGATGTGGTTGACAAGCCATGGTCGATGAAGCGGTCGAAGGCACCGTGATCGAAGGCATCAAGCAGCCGTGGTCATAAGGCATAGTCGAGGCACCGTTGTCAATAAAACATGGTCGAAGGACTCAAAGGAGAACCTGAAGAAGACCCGAAGGATTGTGTGCAGTCGTAGACCGAGCCAGATGGTAGTTATTCTGAATGTGACTGGTCGTGTCCACTAAACCGAGTGTGGTAGTTAGTGGAGCAAGTCGTACAGGTAGTGAGGAGTGTGCGAAGAGTTGGGTAGTTTTAGCATGTACACTCTTAATCAAAGTCTATAAATAGATGAGAAAATGGGAAAACAGGGGGCGGATTGATGCAGTGCAAATCTCCTGTGTGACTTGAGTTGTGCAGAGGTGTTCGTGTGAGCCTACGACCACCGCGTACGTGCGTCTAGTTCCTTCCCTGGGTCTATAATTGGTATCAGAGTTTGGTGTTCTTCGTTTGTCAGAGAAGAAGCCGAGGAAGACTTCCGTGTGTTGGAGGAAAAGAAGACTCAGTGATTCCCATGAGTCAAGAAGATGCTAAGAGAAGGATGGAGTATGTCTCCACCAACGATTCATGGTCTACTTCGAGGTGATTCATCTGCCTCCAGATCACAGGTGGCCATGAAGAGGGAGAACGTGGTGACTTTGTCATACTGGTAGCTCACATGCACAAACTACATCGTCTGGACGATGAAGATGCGGGTGGCGCTTCATGCTCAGAGTGTGTGGGAAGCAATCGAACCTGGTGTCGCCAAGTACTAGAAGGATTGGATGGCATTGTATGCCATCTACTAGTCGGTGCGGGAAGAGATCATGTCTTCTCTCGTCGGGAAGGACACGGCCAAGTCGGCATGGGAGGTGATCAAGATGATGCACATGGGGCATGAGCTCATGCATGAAACCAAGTTGTAGTCTCTCAAGAGAAACTTCGAAGGCGTGAAAATGGAGGAAAGGGAGTCCATCGAAGACTTCATCGGTCGGGTGACGTCGGTCATCTTCAGCATCCGGGAGTTGGGCAACACCACGGTGGATGAGATTGTCGTTGTTCGTAGGTTTCTTCAGGCCGCCCCAGCACGCTAAATGCAGCTCGTAACCTCCATCAAGTAGTGTGTCGACTTGAAGACTCTCACAGTAAAAGACCTCATCAGACGATACAAGACATACGATGAGCGTGTTAGAATCGACGCAAAATAGAGCGAGCATATGTTGCTCATACGTGCACAGTGGGAGACTCTCAACAGGAGACAGAATGGAGGGTCAAGCCGCGGCACGAAGAAGATCGTGGCGGTGGCTGCATCAAAGATGGTCGTGGTCGTTGGAACGACCATGAGGACAACGACAATGATGAGGACGACAATGACTCGCAGACCAGTGGAGGTCCAACAAGAAAAAAGTGAAGTGCTTCAACTGTGGCATACGAGGGTATTTTGCCAGCGAGTGCCAGAAGCCAAAGAAGGAGGAGGCGCATGTCATTTCGGCTACTGTCAATGATGAACCGACGCTGCTCTAATGCTCATCGAAGAAGGTACTCAAAATAAAGACAACAATATTAGGGGGTGATTGCTGGAACTAATCTTGTTCTATTGCTGTCGTAGTCAGTGTCGAGTACTCGGTGTATTCGAGTACTAAGAAGTCATGTCGAGTACAGGGATCCCCAAGTGTTTGAGTGGATCCTCGAGTGTTTGAGTACTACATTGTCGTACTCGTGTGTTGAGTACTACGTGGTCGTGTCGAGTGCTCAGTGTGTTCTAATACTCTGTGGTCGTAGTCGTAAGTCGAATTACGCAGTGGTCATAGTCGTAAGTCGAACTGTGTGGTCATAATCATAAGTCGAACTACGCAGTGGTCGTAGTCGTGGGTCGATGCAGTCGATACTCGTAAGAGTACTGTAGCAGTCGGTACTCGGAGAAGTACTGTAGCAAGTGGTCATAGTCGTAGCTACAGTGATCGTAACTACAGCAGTCGATGGCCGGTACTCATAAGCTACAATGAACCAATCGGTGCTCGGAAGACCTGTGTGGTCAGAGATGCTGGTCGAAAAGCTGTGGTCAGTGAAGCAGTCAAAGAAGCTACGGTCAAAGAAGTGGTCGACAAGCTGTGGTCGGTGAAGCGGTCGAAGGCATCGAGCAGCCGTGGTCGTGAGGCATGATCGAGGCGCCGTGGTTGACAAGATATGGTCGAAGGACTCGAAGGAGAACCCGAAGAGGATCCGAAGGATTGTGTGCGGTCGTAGACCGGGCTAGATAGCAGTTAGTCTGCATGCGACTGGTTATGTCCACTAAACCAAGTGTGATGGTCAGTAGAGCAAGTTGTACGAGTAGTGGGGAGTGTGCGAGTCATGGAGATCGTGGCCGGAAGAGTCGAGTAGTTTCAGCCTATATACTTGTAATCAGAGTATATAAATAGATAAGAAAATGAAAAAATAGAGGGCGAATTGACGTATCTCAAATCTTCTGTATGTCTTAGTTGTGCAGAAGTGTTTGTGTAAGTCTATGACTATCGTGTATGTACGTCTGTTCCGTCCCTTGGCCTACAAGGAGCATGGCGTAACCGACCCTACAGGACTGAGATCCATGGAGGGGCGTGAAGCTCGATGTCGCCAGACGTCAATGAGAACGTAGAATCGTGGCTTTTTATTGGCATGGTATGCCTAGGAAGGTGTTGTTTAGTTGATAGGCTGAGGCATGTGATCATGCAAAAATAGCACACCCGCAAATGCATGGGTTACCACTGAAATAGCGGCGAGTGTCATGTTCTCCACAGGGACTAGACTGAGACTACTGGTGCTTAGCTAAAGCTAGGTCAAACGAAACTGAGGATAGAACGGGAAACTAAACCTAAAATGACTACCAAATCAGCCGAACGAACGAACTACCAAACGAACTCTAATTCACACGGACAAAACGACGAACGAACTAAATAATCAAAAGATGATGGGATGAACGACCGTACGAATGGACGTCGTACGACCGAGCGAACTACACAACAACTGACTACACGAATAACGCGCAAACGACAATGACAACTACACGAACGAACACAACTACTGATCGACGACCTAACTAACTACCGACTGAGACAGAAGGAGGAAATAGAGAAGCACTGGTGGAGTCTAGAAGCATGGAGGGAGTTGAGAGAGAACGAGGGAGAAAACGATCAACGGCTAACTAGACGACGATGGCAACACAACAAACTACAACTACGAGTAACAGTAAAGAACAATTCACATCCACAGAAAAATTAGTAGCTCATGAAGCTTCAATTAACATAGAATTAGTACCAATTTAGTTGAACAATACTTGAGAATAGTAATTAGACAATGGGAGAGGAATTAGAGATAGCCAAAGAAGCAGATGTAGCAGAGGAGGCCGAGGTGAAGATGAGGCAGAGGAACAATTCGCCTGAGTTGATGAAGTTGAGGCCACCGGCAGTGAAGAGGTTGAAGAAGGCTCGATGCAGGGCGGCTGTGAAGAGCAAAGGCGGTGGCGCTGTGGCGCATGGTGGAGGGACTGTAGATGGTGCGGTCGGTGGAAGAGCTGTAGGTGGCTGCCGTGGTGGGTGAAGATGGGTGGCAGTGGCTCGCTGGAACAGGAGCTGGAAAAAGGGGGAGAGGAGAGAAAGCAGTGGGGGGCTTAGGGAAGAAGATATCTGAGGCCAAGGAAAAAGAAGAAGAGAGGTAGGTGATGGCGGTCCCAGCGGAGGTGGAAGAGATGGGGGTTGGGGAGAAGCACACGGGAGGCAAGGAAAGAAGAGAGGCGACGGCCGAAGAGTCACAGCGAGGAGAGCGGCCGGTCGGTGGAGAGAATTTGAGGCGAAGCGGAGAGCAAGGGAGGTGGTCGGCGGCGGCTCTGAAGGGAAAGTGGAGATGGCTGCCAGTGCCGATCTGGTCTGAGGAGAGGAGGAGGAAGGCGGGGAGAGGTGGCGCGGTACAGGAGAAGGAGCGGTCGCCGGCGAGCTGGCCCGGCCTCGTCGGCGCCGGAGCAGAGGATGGGGGAGGAGAGCAGAAAGGGGCAAAGGAAGAAGCAATGCCGGGCTCGAGCAGAATTGGATTGCGGATAGGGCTTTGTGGCCAGTTGGGGAATGGCTATTTTGCGATTTAGTCCTCCTAAATTTCTGGAATTGCGAATAGGTTCTTCCCCCATTTCATTTCTTCTTATTTAGACCTCCAGAGCTTCGTTTTCTTCGCGGATAGATCCTACGTGTCCGAGACGACACGTACATTTGTACGGAGCAGTCTCGGAATGCTGAATTTGTCATTTATGCGACTCGATTGCGCTGGCCTGTGGAAAATTGTAAAAAATGTAAAATGGCCCAATTTGAGCAATTAATTTTAGAAAAGTGTGTAAATGATGATAAATGACCTCGAAATACGAAAAATATGAGGGTAAAATGACAGATAAATATATGTAAAAATAACGTATGTCAGCATGCTATGTTCCTAACAGTCTAAAACATGGAGTAAAATTGCTTCAGCATGCCTTGAGTACCAAACACTCAAATTGCTTTAGCATGCCTGGTAAGATCCAAGCGAGGCGCGCCAAAGACGACTCTAGGACACCAGCCAAACAACCTCCAAGCTCACTGTACCCAAAGTGATAAAGGAAGAACGAACGAAGAAGACAGTGATGATGATTATGATGACAGAGGATAAAATAATATTTCTTGATGGAGAATTAACCTTTTTCTGCCCCCACCCCCCCAAAAAAAATAGTGCGTTTTGTATCATGTTCCATTCTGATTCAAGAAACCAAACCAAATCACCTGCAATTGGTTGATCTTGCTCCAAACAACTTTTATCTTTTAGTTTTTAGAAAGCAATTTTTAAATAGAGTGATTTATCAAGATGATTTTTATAAGCTGTTTGTAAGAGTCACTGTATGAGTCGATTTAAATGGAGTAATTTCTCAACATGAATATCCTTTACTCTTTTAATCTCTCTCGCAAACAGTCAAAAATCATATCACTTTTAAACAGAGCCATTATCCTTCGAAAAATAGTTAGCAGACGCTTTTAGCTTTTTGCCAAAGAGGGAAAAGGGGGCTCGTAATGGAGCTAACCACTATTGTAGACTCGGCCCCCAATCTCCATGCAGTTTCCGGTGCAGACAGAGACGCTTCCACCTCCAGGTAGTTGATGAAAACTACACTCTACTGGAAATTTATCAAAAGAAAAGTGGTAGGGATGTCAAGATTGACACAGCTGCTAAAAAGAACGCATCACGAAGATTACGATCCTTTCACTCCGAAAAGACCTATAGTAATTACGTATTACTCACAGGACTTGAGCCCAACGCAATTGGTCCTGTGAATTATCCGATGCTTCCTAAAATGGCATAACGCCGACGGGAAAGGACAAACGCAAGACCAACAAAAGTGTTAGTTTTTTGGTTATGAAGCAATCTTCTTTCAAGATTGTTGTTACTGACTTCTGCCAAGAAGTAGGCGTCAGTAGCACATCACCCAACTACTGGTCGTGCGAATTATACAATGTCTAATCCAATACGACTTAAGTCTCTACTCAGCGAGAGCTGAGTGCTACTGAAACATAAATAAGCAGCGTAATCCCAGTACTAGCTCTTGGTAATCTTCGTCGGTGCCTATAGCTACGAGCCATGAAGCAGCTCGTGACGCTGCTGGTCTTGATCGCGCTGCCGGCGCGCGCCGTCTCCGTCCCCAGCGCCGGCATCGTGGCTCTGCTCACGCACGCCGACGCCGGCCGCGGGCTCGCGAAGCCCGAGCTCGTGCGGCGCATGGCGCACCGTGCCAGGGCGCGGCGGCGGCTGCTATCGCACTCGCAGGCTCAACCGGTGAGCACGCGGGTGCTCGCCGGCCTCGGCGCCGGCGGCGGCATCGTGACGAACGAGTACCTGGTGCACCTGTCCGTGGGCACGCCGCCGCGGCCCGTGGCGCTCACGCTCGACACCGGCAGCGACCTTGTCTGGACGCAGTGCGCGCCCTGCCTCGACTGCTTCGAACAGGGCCTCCCGTTCCTGGACCCCGCCGGGTCCTCCACCTACGCCGCGCTCCCCTGCGACGCGCCACTGTGCCGCGCACTCCCGTTCACGTCATGCGGCGGCCGGAGCTGGGGCGACCGGAGCTGCGTCTACGTCTACCACTACGGAGACAAGTCGGTCACGGTCGGCCAGCTCGCAGCCGACCGATTCACCTTCGGACCCAGCAGCAGCGGCAACGCCGATAGCCTCTCCACGCGGCGCTTAACCTTCGGCTGCGGCCACTTCAACAGGGGCATCTTCCAGGCGAATGAGACCGGCATTGCCGGCTTCGGCCGGGGGAGGTGGTCGCTGCCGTCCCAGCTCAATGTCACCAGCTTCTCCTACTGCTTCACCTCCATGTTCGAGTCCAAGAGCAGCCTCGTGACGCTCGGCGCGCCGGCCGAGCTCTACAGCCACGCGCACAGCGGCAATGTCCAGACCACCCCGCTGATCAAGAATCCCTCGCAGCCGTCGCTCTACTTCCTCTCGCTGAAGGGCATCACCATAGGGTCGACGCGGCTGCCGGTGCCAGAATCGCGGTTTCGGTCGACGATCATCGACTCCGGCGCGTCGATCACGACGCTGCCGGAGGACGTCTACGAGGCGGTGAAGGCGGAGTTCGTCGCGCAGGTCGGGCTCCCCGCCAGCGGCGTGGAGGGGTCGGCGCTCGACCTCTGCTTCGTGCTGCCGGTGACGGCGTTCTGGCGGCGGCCGGCGGTGCCGGCGCTGACGCTGCACCTCGACGGCGCCGACTGGGAGATGCCGCGCGCCAACTACGTGTTCGAGGACTACGGCGCGCGCGTGATGTGCGTCGTGCTCGACGCAGCGCCCGGGGACCAGACCGTCATCGGCAACTACCAGCAGCAGAACACGCACGTCGTCTACGACCTCGAGAACGACGCGCTGTCCTTCGCGCCGGCTCAGTGCGACAAGCTCGTAGCTTCACTGTAGTGTTTGTAAAAAAGGAAAAGTAGAATTTTCTTACCACCGATCAGGTGAAATGCGCCATTGTGGTGGTAGGAAGTCGAAGCAATAGGGGTGAAATCTGTGTCACTTTCTCCTTTCACCGCGCCAAATGTGCGCGTGATCTGGATCGTCCGTGCAGCTGATCTGACGTTCTCCACGCACGAGCCGTTCCAGCAGAAGGCCAGACGCTTCAGTTGCATTCAGTTTGTAAATAGCCATGTATGTTGGTTGTAGATTCAAAGGAGAATGGCTTTATGGTGCACTGCGCTGAGGTCTAAGTATGCTCATGTGCTGGTCGCGGCATCCTATTCCTACCAAGTCAACGGACAGAGCAGTTAGGAATACTTGACTCAAGAGCAATGCATTTCGATTTCAGGGCTTTGTCAGCAGGTGAATACGACATCAAAGATGTATAGGAGGGTCAAAATTTGTGAACTCGTGTCCACTGCTACACCGCCATGATTCTTTTAGATATACATCAAATATAAAGACAATCTGTCACCAATTCTGTTCGGCGTGTTCATTCGCATCTAATGACATTTTGGGATCACAATCTAGGAGGTTAGAGACGATGACATGCCTTCGTAAAGGTTGGTAGTCTACCTTGGCAATCATGACATATGGCATCAAAATACAGGAGGGGGTTTGAGCGTTTGCTGGGTACTACTTACCGGTACAACTCACAAGCTTGACATTTGGGATCAATACATATGCAAGGCTACCGGTACCATTCACAAGTGACAAGCATGACATTTGGTATCAACACAGGCGAAGCTACTTACAGGTAGCATTCACAAAAGCACAAGCATAACATTTGGGATCAGTATACAGGCGATGGTTCCAGAGTTAAAAGACACGTCCATGACTGCAACCCTTAACCATATGTTGTTAATAGCATCGGGCCCCTGGGGAACTGGGTATGGTCAGTGTTATATATCACATATGGCTATGGGCGCATGACAGCGCTCTGTTCACAAAGTAGACGTTGCTTTTGTACACCACATACAAAAGTACAAAACACACCTTCCTATATAGAAGAAAGCTGAACATGTATAAACATATAAGTTGCTCTGTCCAGAAGTCACCATGGCTCTCACAATTCACAAATTACAAATGTAAGCCACACATCAACGCCAACAGGCAACACCACTACCCTAAAACAGGGATGATTCATGTGCGGGTAGCCTACCGGTAAATTGTCAGTTAGTGGCAGGTCTCTTTGCTTTTTCTTTCATCATCCACTAATCGCAATTGTTTGTTTTCTTTTACGAAACTAACAATTGCAACGATGATAACATACAGAGCATATTGCACAAAACCTGCCCTCGAATAAATAAATTAGTGGATGAATTCACCCGTGTTGCCCCTTCATCAGAGTGAAATGGGCTTGAGGGGTCAAACCTTCTGGTCGGAAACTCAAATCATACTTTTAACTCAGTCTGCACCACTTTTATAACCTTGGTCCGACCGTGCCCCTATGGCGGTCATGAGTACGCTGACCAGCCCCGCTTGCTGCATGAGTGCATGTGCTTTCTGCATGGACACCGAGCTTGAAATGATATTCCCTGGTCATCCACCAAGGAGAAACCTTGATTTGTTGCTATCCACCAGGCCCTTCTACATCCCTACTCCATTGCTTCTTTTTGGACATGGAGCTACGGCGAGTATAAACATATCTCTTCCGAGCGCATTGGTTCTGCAACAAAGCTTGGTCAGATGTCATCACAAGCTCCTTTTGAGATGTGTCCCTATGCTGCAATGTCATGTTCTTTAAACATCAGCAATGAGGGATAAAATAATTTAAAATCCTCATAAAACATACGAACCTTTTGATCTGTTGACTTCATTTCTCCTTCTGATTTCTGTGAGGCAGTAGCTGGTCTTTCCAGAAGATTCTTATCAGCAAGTGATTCCTCATCATCCAACTTCCGCTTGTATGATATTGTTGATGTCGAGCTGTCAGCTGTGTTCCTATCAGCGTCCATGTTATGCAGAGAAAACCTGACGGTATGTTTCCTGGAAATAGTACTATCGACCGTGACATCATCAGATCTTTGCATCGTTCCACTATATGAATTATTATTAACAGAGGTAGTGGCAGATTCTAAGCTTGCTCCAGGTGCAGATGCATAATAAGAAGTCCGCATCGAAAAGGCAGTGGAGTCCCTTCTTGCAGCAAGTATATCATGTCCGCATACAGCCAAATCTTTCTGGTGTATTAACATAAAAGTTCGCATGTAAAAACTCCATAATAATGCAGCTAGATTAACAGATCCAAACCAGAAATTAGCAGCACACAAATACAACTGTCAATTATAAGTGTTATATGAGAAAACTTGAAGGTGACGATCCAAGTGGTTAGGAATCCCAATGTTCATTTATGCTGGTGTTCAGAGACCTAGACATTTTCCGTTTACAAGGAATAAGGCTTTTACTTTTCACACATATGTAGAAGCTGTAGAAGCTGGAAATTCATAAATGGATTGTTAAGATGCTCAATAGTGAACTATCCGTGTATCCACTGGCGTCAACCCTGAATACAAGTGATTCTTTGATGCGTACTCTTTTACTGGACCTCTAATGTATATTTGATGTGTACTTTCCTAAGTTAAAAGAACCAGGTAATTGTCATCACCTGAACACTATGCCCACCTGCTACCGCACTCAAAATGAGTCATTAGCCCAATATTGCAAAATCGCAGAGAAACATATTGGTGGCCTAACTGTAGACTTCATTTTTTTTTAAAAAAAGAAAGACAATGACCACTCCTGCAGTTTTCTATTTTTACTCCCTCCGTTTCATAAAATGAGGCCCAGTTTGCTGTGGCATGGGTTCTGGGATTAAACTTGGGCATGTTTGATATGGCTACGGCTTATGGCTTTTGGCGGAAATTTTTGAATTTTAGCTGTTTGCGATAGAGATTACTGAGAGAGATACTCGCTTGTGATTTTGGTTGATACAGATGTTAGATTTTTAACGTGTACTACAATTAACTTATAGACCCCGTCTTGAGAAAATACTCCGCTTGAAAGTTAGGTACTGTAATAAAAGCCAAAAGCCGCTTTTAGAAGCTGTTAAAGAACAGGCCATAATTTGCAGTATATTAGTAACAACTACAAAATTATGATTATGGGAAACTACCTTAAAGTACGAATATAATGGCACTATTTTTGTGCAACCAAATGTATTATCTATATATCCTTGGATTATTAGCTTGCCAAAGTTTACAAAGTTTAACTCTTAAAAGATGTGGGTGCTTTATGTTCTGAAACAGAAGGGGTAGTTCATTAGAAAAATATCCACAACTGTAGCATTGTTAGCACTTAGCAACATCAGATTTAACAAAATAATTGGGGGAAATGCAATTCATTAAGAGTAACTCGGCACTATACTACCACAAAGGAAATAAATAAGTAGTTCTCAGAGAGACTATACTACTGCCTGACAAAGTTTAATTTCCTGAGAAACAAATAGGGATAACAAATAAAGACAACTAACAGCTATTGTACCTTTGCCTTTTCTCTTTTAACAATCCTCTCACAAAGAAGGCGTAATATTTCCAATTCAACCTGCCACAAAAGAGGAAATATTATGTTAACAGAAAGTACATTTTATCCTAAGGGGTTCACTAATTTTGACAGAGAAGGGGGAGGGTGTCTCTTTTACTTGCACAAGTCTTACATCTACTTACACCCCTTATAAGATGGATCTCACACAAATGATATCAGTGCAGGTCGCGAACCATTTCAGTGGATTCAATTAATGCAGACATATAAAAACACTAGTTTAACACTTAACTACAGTGGAAAGAACTCACGAAGCTACGCGGTCAGATACTCGGTTTAGCTATGTTGGCAGGGTTGATGACAAAAACAAACACGTCAAAACAAGAATTTGTTGACTATCTTCAGCTCAACAATATATATTCCAATGGTCCCACAGCACACACTGATCCAACACCATAGTACTGGCTTCAACTAGCTTTGGGTACACATTATCAAAATCCTAGACAAATAAATCGAAGTTGGTATTTCTTCCTTTTTATCCCAAAAAATAGCATGATCGCTTTAGACTACTCCAGACACTACTCTTCAAATCTATTTGTCTTAACTTCCATATAAATATCCTCTGTTAAAAGTAATCTTGACTTAGAATCCAAGATATAGTAGAGTTCGCCTCCGTGTGTAACTCAAGTTGAAATTGTGTCCAACTTGATGTTCGAATACGTATGCTAGTAGGAAAGTCTTAGCCTATATACTGAGGAGACTTGTAGCCAGTTTTGGAAGAAGAAAAAGAAAAGCAAGAAAAAGGGGGAGCAACTAAGATAATAGAGAAATTCAGAAATTCTTCTATATTCTCTCAGTTTATTTGCGATGTGTGCGTTTTCTCCTAGAACAAAGTTAACAATTGGTATCATAGCCTAGACGAGAACCGAGTCGCTGAAAAATCGTCACGACGATTCTGTTTCGTGCTCGTCTCGTGCAGCACTCCCGGCGCACGGCGCTCGGTCTGACGGAAAGTCACATCAAGCAAGTCAGAGCAACAGGCAGAAAAGAGAAATTTCTTTTGGAGCTAGTAGCCCAAAGCCACATAGAAACGAAGAAAAAGCACACGTTCGTGGCGGCATCCTGTTGAATCCAAGCCGATGATGAAGAAAGCATTTATTGCTGAAGCACTCAGCGATAATGAATCAACACTGCTCTGATAATGAGTTGAGTTAGGGACGTTAAGAAGATGTGTCGCCGTCCAAACTCAAGGAAAAAAGTCGGAACATTGAGATGTGTCACCGTTCTATACCAAATATGAGTTTAGTAAGTCGTAGTTGAGATCGACTGCCTCAATGTTTTAGAATCTTTGCATCCGGATGAACCTGTACCAGTTGAGCTGAATTCCTACATGTAGCTTGCATGTAGAACGATTCATATGGAGGTGTGGCTGGTAGTTCATAATGCATATGTCAAGTCAAGATTAAGGGGGAGATTGTTAGAAATAATCTTGACTTAGAGTCCAAGACGTAGTAGAGTCCGTCTCTGTATGTGACTCAAGTTGAAGTTGTGTCCAACTTGATGTCCGAATACGTATGCTAGTACGAGTCTTAGCCTATATATTGAGAAGACTTGTAACCAGTTTTGGAAGAAGAAGAAGAAGAAAAGCAAGAAAAGGGAGAGCAACTAAGAGAATAGAGAAATTTCAAAAATTCTTCTATATTTTCTCAGTTTATTTGCGATGTGTGCATTTTCTCTTAGAACAAAGTTAACATCCTCAAAAGAAAACATTTACAAATTGCACAAAGGTAAAAGCAAAAGCATTGAACTTTTATGTTCGTATGTAATCACCACTAGTTATCCGACACCCATATATATGTTAGTCCGATTCAGCTTGCTGGATACAGTTTAGCAGCAAACTACAGTTGCTGATTAGTACCAATAAATAAAAGTGGTCACCATGGCTTGTGCTCAATACCTGAATACCACACGGATTGGCAAAGGTTCTAGCATAGTGCTATTTCACCTAGTAACTAAAAAGCACAGCAGGTCTCCTCTTATCTAAATGCAATACAACAGGTCTCCTCTTATCTAAATGAAATGGACCTGATGAGTACTTTGAAATGTTTAATCACTACATAATGAAAATTCCAAACACAACAGAGCAAAGGCCATGCTTGGAGCAAGACAAAAATGCAGAAGTACCATGAAATAGATCAGTATTATGGAATGTTATTGCCCTAGCTATTAAAATAAAAGAAAACAGAACCTATTATGTTTTCATGATTGAAGCAAAATTTGATCCTTTTCAACAGATAAAGTATGTAACAGACAAATTTACCCTCATTTGTTTCATGCTCTTGACCTCCTCAGATCCATATTGTTGACAGTCAACCTGTGCAAGTTTACAAAGAGGAAAATAAGAATAGTTTTTACATAAGATTGCTACAGAGAATATAATAGCTGAGTCCACTTCCTACTGTATTAGCAGATCTATATAAAAGAAGCAGATTAGGAGGAAAAACAATTCTCGTGTTTTAGGTATAGAGTAAAGAAATTAACTCCCTCTAAACAAATAAAAGCAACCTTACCTTTCTTTGTACAATACTGTGCTTGCCACAATATGCTTTATGTCGCAACATACTACCAAATTTTTTGGTATTCATATAAAGACCAGCATCTCTAGCACATGCAGGATGGAAAGTAAGTTGACAGTCTACAGTGCTGCACTGCATAATTGAACGAAAAAACTTGTAAGATTGTATTGGTTTGTCTTTCAGTTATAGATTAGAAGGTACAAAGGATAATATAGAAGTCCAAACCTTCAAGCATGTGCCAACATTGTGGTGGCAGATAGAGCATGTGTCTTTATCCTTGAGAAGGCTCTCCTTGGATAGATTGAATAGTCAGAATATTATAATAAGAATAATCACGTGAAATTATAATGAAGATGGCTTCTGGTGGTATCTGTTAAGGAAAGAAGGATAGAATAGGAAATAGATTATTTGTTTCCTTATATACCTCACATTCCATATCTGTATATCCCCCATGTACTATATATATTGCCCTTTGGGCCTCATGAATATACACACAATATATTCATAACATGGTATCAGAGCCATAGCTCTGACCGTTTTCTTCCGCCGCATTACCACCATTGCGCGGCGGCGCCGCATTGTCGCCGCCGCCGCCGCTTCAGTCGTTGTTACTGAGCCGCCGCCGCCGTCTGCTGTGCCGCCCGCTTTGGTTCGCACTGCCGTCGGCTCGCCGCCATGTGTTGCCGCTGGTTTGCTTTCGATCGCCGCCGATCCCGCCGATCTGCTGCCGCCGAGGAGGGACGCCGTCCGCCGCCGATCCCGCCGATCTGCTGCTGCTGCCAGTGGAGGACGCCGTCCCGCCGCTGTCGCCGTCGTAGCTCGTTGCCGCCGCCGGATCCGCGCCGATCGACGCCGCCGCCGCCACTCTGCCGTCGGTCGTTTAGTCGCCCACACGGCTTCTGCTGCTGCCGTGGCGTGGATGTGATCGCCGCCGCCGCCGCTGTCGCCGCCGCCGGATCGACGCCGCCGCCGCCGACTTCTTCCGACGCCGCCGCCGCCGACTCGACCGGACCGAACCGCCGCTCTGCGCCAGGTGAGGACGCTGCCGGCCACCATTGCCGCCGCTCGCCGCCGCCGCCGCCCGCCGCCGCCGTATCACCGGTCCTTCCTCTCCATCCAGGGCGACTTGGGCGTAGTGTGTTTCTTTTGACCGACTCGGTCGGTTTCTGACTCGTGATATTTTGTAAAAAACAAAAAAAAAAAAAAACGTTGTTCTAACCGCCGCCGTCCGGCCAGCCGCTTTGTTGAACTTCGTTGCCTTGGTCGCCATGGCCGTCGGTAGCCGCCTACCAATGGCTTCCGTTCCATCTGCTGCGATCCCATTCTCGGGAACAAAGCTCCATGGAACGAACTACAGGTTATGGTCTTCTCTCATGGAGATCACGCTTGATGGTCTCCGACTTTGGGGACATGTTACTGGAGCTCGTCCTTCTCCGTCACCACCAGTTCAGCCTCCTCCTAGGAAGCCCACTTCCACACCTCCTGAAGCAGATGAGGCTGCTAAGAAGAGGGCAGAGGATGAAGCTGCTGCTGCTGACACTGCTGATGAGGTTTTTCAGTATGCCATTGACGCTTTTGAGCGCTGGTGTGCTGATGAGGCTCGTGTCCGTGCCATTCTTGTGGCGGCGTCGGCGACTCTATTCACCCGATATTGTTGGTGCGATCTACTCGGCGGATCCGGGACTACTGCGTGGCGATACCGGTGAGCGGTGATGCTCGGTTCTTTTCGCTTCAACGTGAGTTGGAGATGCTCGCCGAGGAGATTCTTCCGTCGACGACTTCTTCCGAGCTCTGGCTAGTCTCTGGCGACAGCTAGATGAGCTGGCTTCTCCACTATGCCAGGATTGTCATAGAGTTCAGAAGGCGGATCGTGATCGTCTTCGTCTTTATGATTTCGTCTGCCGTCTTCGCTCAGAGTTTGAGCCTGTCAGAGCTCAACTGCTGAGTCGCTTGCCACGACCGACTGTCACCGAGGCTCTTTCGACACTTCGGGCTGAGGAGCTTCGTCTTGGGTTAGCGACCTGATCTGTTCCAACCGTGCTTCTTGCTCCTTCGACTACATCGGCGTTTCACTGCTACGACTACGGTCCATTCTCGGTGCTGTTTCGCTCTGCTTTTGCACCAACGGAGTTCAATGCAACTCTGCAAGAACTTGGGCATGACTACGAGTTGTGCGGTGCGGAAAAGCGGAATAAAACGCGTGGGGTGGGCGACCCAAGTGCGAGGAGGCCCTTCCTTCACAGTGGATGCACCGGCTCATCCGGATCTCGGCGAGGTGATTACATTCGGCGGCTCTGCCGAGCTCTTCTTGACTTTCTCACGGCTCGCGGAGTTACGCGATCTAGCTCGAGACGTCTTCCCGGTACCTCTTGGGTTCTAGATTCGGTGCCTCTTTCCACATGACACGGATTCCACATCTCTCATTTCGGTGGGACCTCCCGCCTTCCTATCTCTGTATGCATGCGGATGGTACTTCCTTGTCTGTTAGTCGTCGAGGCACTCTTTTGACTCTTGATTTTTCTGTTCAATTGTTTCTCATGTTCCCCAACTAACCATGCGGCTTCTTTCGGTGGGACACTCACCGACCTTGGTTGTCGGGTTGGTTTGACTCTCACACTGTTTCGTTCGGGATCGGCAGACGAGGGACGATACTTGGGACTGGCCGTAGCCGTAGGGATCGTCGTGGTCTCTACATTCTCGGCCGTCTTCATCTCCGTCCACTTGATTGCTCCTACCACGTCTTGACCGCTCCGTCTACCTCTACCGCCACTATTGCTACCACTCCACAGAGTCTTTGCTTGCAGATGGCATCACCGTTAGGTCACCTATGTGGGTCCCGTCTTTCGTCATTAGTTCGTCGGGGTGTCCTTGGGCGTGTTCTGCATGACACGTCCATGTTTTGTCAAGGTTGTAAGCTAGGCAAGCGGCTACAACTTCCTTATCATTCTAGTGAGTCATTGTCTTCTCGTCCTTTTGATTTAGTTCATTCGGATGTATGGGGACTGCTTGGATTATCTCCAAAGGCGGGCATAAATTCTATGTTATTTTCATTGATGATTATTCCGTTTTACTTGGCTTTTCCTATGTCTAACCGTGGTCGGTTTCTTGCGATCTATCGTAGCTTTGCCATGATGGTTCGTACTCGGTTTGAGTCCTCTATTCGCACTTTTCGTTGTGATTCACCGGCGGTATTGTTCTAATGCGTTCGAGACAATTTCTTTACGGCGAGGAACTCTTTATCGATCTTCCCGTCACGGTGCCCATGCTCGAATGGCGTTCTTGAACATAAGCATCGTCATCGATTGAGGCCGCTCGCACACTTCTTCTTGCTTCTCACGTTCCACCACGCCGGGTCGAGGTTTTTTTCTACGCATATCTCATTAATATGCGACCTCCATCGCTCTTAAGGATGTCGGTCCTATAGGCGTCTCTACTCTAGAGTCCTCGATCAGTCATCTTCGTGTTTTGGTCGCACTTGCTTTGTCTGTTGCTTCGCCTCGTGGCGCACTAAACCGGCAACCCGGTCGGTTGAGTGTGTGTTTCTTGCATGCGATTACGAACATAAGGGTTATCGTTGTTATGATCCTTCTACTCGACGGATCGAGATTTCACGAGATGTTGTCTTTGACGAATCTCGACCTTTCTTCTCGAGATTGACTCCTTCCACTACTTCCACCATCGAGACGATCTCCGGTGTCTCTTCGACTCCTCACCCATTTCCCCTTTCTATACCTTCACCTTCTGTGTTGCCACCTACAGCACCACCTCTTGCCCCTACACCTTCACCTTCCGTGTTGCCTCCTCAAGACCACCTCTTGCCACAACACCTCCACCTTCATGTTGCCTCCTCTGACACCACTTCTTGCTCCTCTGGCGCCCTTGTCTCGTTTCTCTGGGTACACTACTCCAGACGGCCTCGTCTTCACCGGATCCCTCTCCCGGTCTCTTGCCGACACCGATTTCGATTCATCCGGTGATGCTCCTCGTTCGCCCTTCGTGACCGAGCATCCATTCGACCTCGATCGTCTTGTCTTTGCTTGACGACTCATGCTCTCTCATCACGAGCCTAGTTCTTATCGTGAGGTCTTCTCAATCGAGTGGCAACTCGCTATGGCGAGGAGCTTGATGCGCTTCGTCGTACGGAGACTTGGGATATTGTACCGACACCTGTGCATGCTCGTCCTATCACGTGCAAGTGGGTGTACAAGATTAAGACCAGTCGATGGTACTATTGAGCGCTACAAGGCTCGTCTTGTGGCTCGTGGTTTCAGCGAGGAGTATGGTCGTGATTACGACGAGACGTTTGCTCTGTTGCTCATATGACCACCGTTCGCACACTTGTTGCGGTTGCTTCGTCACGGTGGTCTATCTCTCACCGGATGTTAAGAATGCCTTCCTTAATGGCGTCTTGCATGAGGAGGTTTACATGCGACCACCACCGGGTATTCTGCTCCGAGATGGTCATGTCTGTCGTCTTCGTCGTGCTCTTTATGGCCTCAAACAGGCTCCTCGTGCCTGGTTTGCGCGTTTTACCTCAGTGATCACTGCTGTTGGTTTCACTGTCAGTGCCCATGATCCTGCTCTATTTATCCATGTCTCACCTCGCGGTAGGACATTGCTTCTTCTATATGTGGATGATATGCTCATTACTGGTGACGATTCTTCATTCATCACATATGTGAAGAAGCATCTCGATGTGATTCTTGATGGTGATCTTGGTTTGCTTACATACTTCCTTGGGATTGAGGTTTCTTTCACGCCTAAGGGTTACTACCTCTCCCAGGTATGTCCGGGATCTTCTTGATCGGTGCAGTCCGACCGATACCGCCCGCCTTGAGACTCTATGGAGCTCTCCTTCGACTTCGAGCTCTTGATGGTGATCTTCTTGAGGATCCTACTCGGTATCGCCATCTTGTTGGGAGTCCGGTATATCTTGTGAGCACTCGTCCCGATATTGCTCATCTTTGTTCATATCTTGAGTCGGTTCATGGCTTGTCCTACTCATATTCACTACGGTCATCTTCTTCGTGTTCTTCGCTACTTGCGTGGAACCATCTCGTCGCTTGTTTTCCCTAGCTCCACCTCCTCCACCGCAGGCGTACTACGATGCGACTGGGCTAGTGATCCTTCGATCGTCGTTCTCTTTACGCTTCTTGTGTTTTCTTGGCTCTTCCCGATTGCACGGAAGACAAAGAAGCGATGCAGCTTCCGCTCGAGTCAGAGGTGAGTTGAGAGCTATGGCGGTGTGACAACAGAGATTACTTGGTTGAGATGGCTACTTGCATTTTGGTGTACCTATGAGGGACCTACAACCCTTCCGACCGACATGACAGGAGCTATCGGTGTGCCGTGATCCGTGAAGCATGAGCTCACCAAGCATATTGGTGTGGATGCTTCATATACTCGCTCCAGTGCGAGGAGGGTGTACTTGCTCTTCAGTTTGTGTCCTCAGAGTTACAGATTGCTGACTTCTTCACGAAGCCACAGACTAGGGCACAACATTTGTATTTTCTCTCCAAACTCAGTGTGTGTGATCCACTATGAGTTTGAGGGGGGGTGTTAAGGAAAGAAGGATAGAATAGGAAATAGATTATTTGTTTCCTTATATACCTCACATTCCATATCTGTATATCCCCCATGTACTATATATATTGCCCTTTGGGCCTCATGAATATACACACAATATATTCATAACAGTATCATCATATAAACAATGAAATAAAATTATGGAATACGACCTATTTATTTCTAAATATGAAAATGTGAAAATTCTTAGCATGTGCAATGCTGGAAAGAGATTAGTACCATTCCATCTACTGCATTATATTGTCCCCTTCTGAACGTACCCTCCAACAGCCACTACGGAATTTTGACAAATTTAAGTATGTAGATAAGCTACAGAAAGCAGCAATATAAAAAACAAAGATGCCAATCAAAGTACCTCAGCACAAAAAGCATGAACCCATTGCCCCTTTGTAGTCTTTCTAAAAGCACCAGATGTGCCATGGCACAAACTACACTGCACCAAGTGTGATTTTGCACCATTGCAATCTGATTGACTACCAGAGATAACATCCTCTGATGGCATCTCTTGGCAAAATTCGCACTTCCAGGGGCCTGTGGAATTCGTTAGACTCTTGTAGCAATCTAAGTGGACAGCAGCCTGCTAAACATGTAGAATTAATAGTTTGTTGAAGTGCAACATGGGAGAAACAGTGAAATACAAAGCACCTTGCAGCTGGAGCAGACAAAAATTCGGTTCAATACAGTCTCATATCGCATGCATACATCACATGGCAGAGCATTTTTCTTGGAAAATTTTGCCAGATCAAAAATGCCAAAATCAATATCTGCTGAGACTTTACTATTAGACAATGATGAATCCTTAGTTTGTGGCAAAGAAGTCAATTGGCTAACTCTTGAAGATCCAGTATTGACTTTAGGAATACTCTGCAAACAAAAAAGAAGAAGAAAAAAATGAGTATGCATAACAAACACACAATATATTGAACAAGCACAAGCACAGTATGAACCTCTTGTTTGGCAGGTAGTACATCATTTTCTGCCTCTTTCCTCACAGTTGCATTTCGAGATGTGGATGCAACAGAAGGTGCAGCTGCAGCTAGGATAGCCTGAGCTTCCTTATGTCTCCTCTCAGTGTTCCCACGTTTCTTAGCTTCCCTTATATCACGAAGGTACTGATTTGCAAGGATATGGTCCCATTTTCTTTTATGGAAAGAATCCAATTCATGAGAAAGACTCTGGACAACCTTCAGTATCAAATCTTCTGCAAGATATAAGGAGGACTGAAGCATCGATTCAGAAAGCAGAAGAAATAACTCAACTACGGAGTTCATTTTGCACTCTCAAGACCAATTGGTAAGGTAATACTGCAGCAGCAGAAGCATTATAATGAAATAGGACAGCAAACAACAAAATTGGGTATTTCTGTTAACAAACAGCATAAGACACGACAAAATGCACTTAGCATAGAAAAAGAATGTGCCCTTACCATATCTCTGCTTCATAGCAACAACATCATCGAGTAGCCTGGACTGTAAATAAACTAGTTCTCCTTCTATTTCATCATGGGATGAATGCTCCAGAATACTTGCTGATTTCGCTTTAGAAACTTGATCTGCTGCAGCTATGTCTGCTAATTGCTCAAGTTTTGCTGTTGAACCACCAAGGTTTTGATCATGAGGCCAAGATAATTCATCTACTTAAGTTGGACAAGAAAGTAGATTTTAAGATGTAAATAGAAATATGGTAATTAGTATTATTTGATTGATGGGGTGAAGCTAAAAGGAATACCATGATAATATGTTGCATGTTTATGTTGCATTGAAATATGGTCCTGCAAGTTTGGCAGCTTTTCCTTGATGATTGGATGAATATAACAGCGGTAACCATCGAAGCTACATGGAACAAACACGGGATTAGGTTATTAACCGATCAAATTACATGTGCACAGAGAGGGAGAGAAAGACTCAAGCAGAAAAAGATTTTTGAACCATACTTGAGAAAACGTTGGCCAGAAATCTGATCATCACAATCACAACAATTATGAAAGCCATTTTCTACTGAATCAGCCCAGTCTTTATTAGCATTATCACCCTCAGGAAAACAATGATCAAATGAAGAGATGCCTTCCTCCAGTTCTGAGCCAAGTTGTGTATCAGTTAAGTTCTTACTTTCACTTCTAAGCAATGTACCTATCTATAATACCGAAAGAATCATTGAGTCTACAACAAGAAATGAAATAGTTATAGCAGGGCAATTGAAATAGATTCTATATGACTTGAGAATTCAGAGCCTCCCTGACCTTCAAAAAGGACTAGTCAGATCCGATGGCTATCAGATAAAAAAAATCAAGCTCAACACTATCAAGGAACCTCTAAAGTATGTCAAACAGATACAACACAGTTAAAAGTTAATACTAATAGAACAGTACCATTTTTACTCCTGACCTGTCAAATATCATTGTGTGAAGGTTGTACACTGTACATACAGTTTGCCAAATGTTAGCATATTTGGTGCAAGTAGTTGACGACACCATACTGATTTCAACTGATGAAAAAAAGAGCAAGGAATTGCCATAAAACTATTGCATTTTAGCAGCAACTAGGAAGAATAAGAGATGCACATTAGCTAACACAAAAAGGGCCATGTCAGTTAAAATCAAGAACCATGTGTACCATATGTTATCCAAATAAACGTAAAATAATAGCACAGCATTTTCATGGCCATTTTAGTTTTGCCAAGAATAAGTGTACTTTCTTAGTTCCTTTTGACAGTGGACCAGAAAGAGCAGTGATACATCGTGTAGTTAAAAATTAACAAGAAGCAAACAAACCAGCAGAGTTAACGGGCATACTCTTCACACTGACAGTAGTTGTACACTCAAATGCATCTAATTTGTTACCTTGTGCCAAAGAACCCTCCTTAAGAGACTTCACTTGAACAGAAGGCACATGAACAGAGTTTTGCAGCAACTTGATGATTTTCAACTTCAGACCAGGGGAGAAGGTGGTTGTTTCAGGCTGCAAAGGAATAAATTAAAAAAAACGAACTAGGATACGATGACACAACAGTGTGGTATTGCGAAACACAATGATGACACTACAGGCAGAGCTTACATACTTTTAAAAGATATACATATAAAAGATGGAAAAATGCAAAACCATTTGTACATGCAAGTGAATGTGCTATCTTAGCCCTCCAAAGTGCTCCGAGATTTGTGCAAGGACACTACAATGATTAGAAGATAGGATGTCGACTTGAATTTTGAAGTTTGAATCAATCTCAAGGCACATTTGATGATGATAGTACATGTACCTACATGTACAAGTGGGAAAACCATTCTCATAAACGATGGCAATTTTTTCCATCTTTCTTAGAGGTACCTGTTACAAGAGTTGGATAAATAGATGTTGGTTGTATTGCACAGCCCTAAAAAGGCAATATATAGTGTGCATGAGACTAAACCCTAGACAATAGAAAAAGACTAATACCTTATAACACCCCCTCAAACGCAAGCCATATGTAATAGCATTGCTTTTGGAAAGGTTGATACTAAAATAGGAAAAATCCAAAGTCCGAGTCTTGAAGATGTCGCCATAGCATGCGGTTCTTGGAAAATTGTGTCGAGCACCAAAAGATCTCCCATCCAAAATCGTGCAACAGCCCAAAAAGCACAAAGTGCAGGGACTGGGAAAGTAGAGGTAAGCGGAACCAAAATCGACCGCGGCAAAACGATGAAGAGGATGTGAAAGGTGACCATGGTTGTCACGGCGTCGCCTAGGCGACGCCAAGTCGTCCTGGCGCCGGGGAGGAGACGCCGAGGAGGATCGCCTCGCCTTGCCTGAACCCTAGCTTCACCGCCACCCAGTGCACGCTGTCGGCCTCTCTCTCCTCGGCTGGCGCTCTGCGCGCCTCCTCCACTGCCGCCTTCCTCCTCCGCCTCTCTCTCCCGTGCTCCCGCCGAGGGGAGGGAGGCGACGGGGAGGCTACCGCAGGGAGGCGACGGGAGGAGGCGCGGGGAGGAGGTGGCGGGGGTGGAAGGCGCGGAGGAGATCGGCGTCGGGAGGCAGAGTCGGGAGCGACGCGAGAGAGAGGAGTCGCGAGAGGCGACGCGAGAGGCGGAAGAATATACGCGAGAGAGCGGAAGACAGAGTCGACAGTATATACTATATACGCGAGACTCGGATCCGTCGTCGTGCCCGTCACCTAGGCGTCGCCGGACCCTCGCCTAGGCGTCGCCTAGGCGTCCAGGCGCCTCTCGCTCGCCGTGGTCGCCGACTCCGCCGTGACAACCATGAAGGTGACACAAAAAAAAGAGCTGTCAAATCAAACCGAAGAGAGAAATAGAAGCATAGCAGCGCAGATCGAAGCCCTAGACGGCGACGGCGCGGAAGAGAAGCGCGGCAGCCTTGGAAACTCGGGGCCACGGCTCAGAGAGAAGCGGCGTCATCATAAAGACTTTTACGATCTACAACAGCTCAGAGAAGAGCAGCAGTTGCGGCTATGCAAAAGGAAGAAGAGGGCCACACTTATCCGAGAGGATGTACCAGTGGCTAGCAAAGCAATCAACCGACTGACAAGAATTTTGTGAACTCGCACGGCGTTGACGAACTGACAAAGAGAGTGTAGCGAACATGGATGGCTACGGATATGGATGGACACAATGGAAGACTGAAAGCAAAAAAAAAGAACTAAAGAGCTAGTAGTAGCTGGGTTCAATGACTTCTTACCATTTCTTCCCCCCCCAACCGAACTCCAAATCTCCCCAATCCTCGGATCCGCCTCCTCTCCCGTGTCTCACCCCAACCCCGGATCCAGATGCATCACCCGCCTCATTGGAGAAGCCATGGGGGCGGGAGGGCGGCAGTGGGCCGACAACAATGGCGGCTCCCACAGGGGCTGGGCGTGACAGATCCGTGGTGCGACGGCCAAAAGGTGGGAGCCAAGAGGAGGCCGGGAGGCCCGACGCAGAGGAAGCTAGGAGACGAGGCGGTGTTGTTGCAAGAGAGGCGGCAGAGGAGGTGGCTCTCAGGGCTAGGCGCAGATGGGATCCGGCGGCCACTGGCCGAAAAGGGGCAGCCGGGAGGCTGACGCGACGGCGAGAGGAGGCGGAGGCAGGCACGGCGCGCGAGGCCGGAGACGAGCGGCAGCGCACAAGAATACGAGGCCCTGCGCGGAGGCGCGGCGGCAGCAGCGTCGAGGCGGCGACTTCAGGCGAGTGGCGGCGGGGGCGGATCGAACTTGGCGGTGGCGGCACGGATCCAGCTTAGTGGCGCCAAGAGGCCACCTAGCGATGGCGCGACGCAGAGCGGGCGCGGCGACGCAGTGGCGCATGAGACGGATGTGTCGCAATGGAGTGCGGTGGCACCGCCCACGCCAGGGCGGCGAGGAGATGGCCGCCCCCAGGATAGGAGGCAGTGCAGCGGAATTGGATCGAGAGCGGTAAAACTCTGATACCATGTTACAAGAGTTGGATAAATAGATGTTGGTTGTATTGCACAGCCCTAAAGTGGCAATATACAATGTATATGAGACCAAACCCTAGACAATAGGAAAAGACACTGATACCCTTAATAATACCCACACTAAGTTTTTGTTGACTATATCAAATATGTCAAATCTATAAATAACAATTCTCTCCATCTCTAGCATGATGTTTCGTATATAAAACTACAAGCTTCGTTACATGTAAAGCACATATAGTAGGAAAGGTCAAACATTAATTTTGGTAAGGGCAATATATCAACATGGGAAAGTACTGTAATTTCAAAAGTGGACCTATATTTTGCTAGTGAGTGTCAGGGCCCTGTTGAGTGTGTATGTACCAAACATTGATAAACACATCACCTAGTAGAAACGCTCATGCAACCCACATAGAGAAACAATTTATGAAGTAATAAAAAAAATCATATTCCAATTACCACAAGAGCAGCTTCCAAAGATTCTGAGGAGAGGCCCAGTTCTGATTCTATATCACCAACACTAACCTTTCCTTGGTCAATTAGCTGTGAAGTCGGTACAAACATAAAACCCAGTAAGTACTAAAACTCCGTATCCTAATCTGGCTTTGTAAGGGTAGCATGTACCTTTCTAAGAACTGTAGAAACATCACCAGAATTGCTCATAAGATTCCCATCTCCTGTAGGTCGATCAACAACCATATCTGTGCTTTGAGTTTCTTGACTTTCTATGCTTCTAACAGTAGATGGCGAGGTAACCAGCTCCGTCTGCACTTTGTTAAGGCTAGAAGAACTTGAGCCAGTGGCTGTGTTGTTCATGAATTTGTCCTTATTCTTGTGTGTAAATCTCAGTTGTTGTTTCTTCCCAGTGACCAGGTTTGCATCATCCAGCTCGAATTGTGTGCTATCCTGTTCAGTAGCACTTTTGTCGTTGTGTATGGAGCTGATGACTGTAGAATGTTTTGAGCAAAATACCTGCATCTCAACCTATAAACAAATAAACAAAAAAAAACTAATAGCAAGCAAACCAACTAAGGCAAACAGCATTTACAAGAAGAAAATGGTCTAACATTATTCTGCCCAGATTTTCCCCATATCTCCATCTGATGCTTTGACTCTCTTGCACATATAGGATGAAAGCAAGATCGGCATGTTCCTAAAAACACATAAACTTATTAATATAAACATGCATGGATCATAAAGTGAAAATTAATAATCTTTACACATGGCTTACAAAATAAAAAGCAGTACCAAGACCATAAATTGAGGGAAGAATGTAATGCAACACAATTTCCATCCTGTACTGGCAGAAAGAACATTATTTCGAGCCATGGCCCACTTATTGTTCAATTCTGAGTAATGAAGAATTGGCGGCTAAAGTTGTTTGAATGTTGGGGAGAAACTTTCCATCAAAGGTAAACCTTGATGTTCTAACTTTCAAACAGCCCCAGGCTGCCCGTAGTTACTATTTTCCAACTTTCAAGGTGTAGCCGTCAAACAGACTAAAGCTCCTCAGTCAATTATGTATCTTTGTAGAATGTATTCATTGATCTAATGACTCCCTTAACAACTGCTCAAAGTACCAAAAAATATCACACCAGCATGTATATGCACTACTGATCGAGTCTGTCCAGGTAATATCAATTAGATGCTCCACAAAATAAGTTGATTTTGATTTTTTTTATTTTATTAAGGCAAAAGGTTTCCCTCAAGAAGCAATAAATCAAAACGCCCTATAATCCCATAGAAGAAATTTTATAATGGTGATTTCTATCATCACATAAACTAATTACCAAAAGATCATAATAAGTTAATCTGTCAAACAACCTGAAGAACAAGTCAAATTGACTTGACATGCTAACTTAAATAATAGAAGAACTATCACATGACATCACAAAGAAATGAACTATTGTTAACTATGCATGCTCTCAGCATTGTGAGATTTAAAATTTTAAATAAGATTCCTGTAATGGTAGCAGACTATAACTGGTCCTCTGCTTCTCCTAAGTTCTTGATTTTTTTTTTCGAATTTACTTCTGCCTGAGTGATTACAAGAGACTTGAGGGATTGGAGTATATTCAAAGAGTTGACTTTGGATAGAAGCATATGAAAGTTAGCGATCCACGTACCAGAACCATGACATAAGATAAAGGTTTAGAGATGGTGTTTTAGGCTCTCGGTTCAGATAGCCTGATATAGGGCTTACGGTTTTAGCCTTGTAGGATTTATTACAAGACACTCGTTTCTTTGACCGTGAGGAGGTTTCATCCCTAGCATACCTTAACTTATTTTAGACAAAAGGCTTTGTTGTTGTTGTTATACTTCTACCTAAGTGTTTGGTGCTGTTTCTAATGATTTCTGTTATTGAGGTCCCCTACCTTTATAGACCAGTTAAGAAATGGAAAAGGTTGGCTGCCATACTGCACTTACTCAAGTGTTACTAATCGTGCACCCATGCAACAGAACTCAAAATGTTGGCTATTTACATAAATAGCATGAGAACAGACAAAAAGCTGCTGGCGGAGACATCTGTGCATGCATGAATCTCCCCAAGAGCAGTTTTTTATTGAAAAAAAGGTGGGCCTGTATGTGTGCATTGGTTGGGTACTTGGGTTGGGTCCAGGGTGGGTTGAAGATTGGAAACCTTGAATAGCACAAGATGGGATGAAAAAGTATAACCAAATTGGAAAATTTCACACATGTATTTTTCATATGCTTTAAGCCACCACACAGCTGAATCTTGCCAGAGCACATTTAAATCATGCAGACCTCTCAAAACCATAGCCGAAACATTGCTGAAGGATTTGCCACTTGTACCCTTAATGAACACATTATCAGCACATACTACATTATTTGATAGAAGCAACCAAACATCACACAGTATTTCACATCAACTCATCTATAAAAGAGTTGTGTCATGTGCTTAGACGACTAAGTAAGTGCATAGTGTGGAACAACCCTATAGGAAACCCTAGGCGTTTTACCATTAACACTTCCCATGGTTGTATACTTGTATCATCATTCCCATGAATGTTTTCCAGGGTCATGTCCAACAAAAGTAGCATATTAGGTATGCTCATCAAATAGTACAGATCATTGATTTTCCTAATATATTGAAGGATAAGTGCACTAATTTCACCAAACATTAGGTTTCTTGTCTTATGAATATTTATATTTTCTTCTATTAAAATTTGTTGGGTTGTTGTAATATCAAAATAGCTTTATTACTTGTTAGTGTAACCATCATCAAAAGGTGTTATCAAGAAAGGATCTCAGAATTACAAAATATGCACACACACACACACACACACACACACACACACACACACACACACACACACACACACACACACACACACATATCCAGTTAAAGTTCTTCTTTTTCGTAATTTGCAATTTAGAATTGAAATTTGATCACGAGAAAATAATGAAAGAGAGAAAGAAGGTATTATTTCAGCGAGACAAAGCAGCATAAGAAAAAAAAAGGTTAAAGGTCAATAGTTAGATGAAGAATTTCGCTGTACAGAAAAAATGCAGTGACTAATGATGTCATAGGGTGCACTGCGTCTCTTAAATTAGAGGCTCTCTGCTGTACGAAATGCTGTACACAAGGACTACAATTCACAAGTGGTCATGCGAGCTTATTTTGATAATATAAATTGATCAAGTGAAAATACATACCATAGCTACACTGAACACATGCACCATGCATAACCTTGCAAAGGCTGCAAACCAATCTTGTCTGATTCTCTTGGACATCTCCTATATCAGTGACAGGTTCCATTAATTCCATGTCCTCTACAAGAACCTCCGGTGTCCAGAGACTACAAAACAAGTGTACAAATTTTTGGCTGCCCCCGTCTGCAGTTTGACCAGTCACCCTTTTTACTGGTTTCAGAGCACCTTTCTCCTTTGGGCAAAGCACACAAGGAGTTAGCACAGTCCTGCCTGCATCACTCCGTGTCAACCTCCGTGCCGACCTGACACTCTTACACCAGGCACACAACCAATGGCCATTTGGTACAACATGCACGCCATAACACTTCTGGTGCACCGACACCTCACAGCTATTGCAATGGAGCATCCTATTGGACATCATATCACTCTCTCCCAAACAACATACGTCACAGCTTGAACCAGCCTCACCTTCTAAGGGTGGCAGCAGCACAAGCCGCTCTAGCCCAGCATCCGCACCCAACAGCTTCCTCTTCTTGTTCGGGTGCTCTGAAGTGAGCACAAACCTGTCCCTTGCTCCTAGGAGCCAATTCAATGAATCATCCAAACCCTCTCTGCATTCTGGTAAAACAACGCCATCACTCCTACCTTGATCTAGTTCAATTTCTGGCTGCTCCTCTTGCTGCAAAATCACCTCCTGTATATCATGTTCGCAATGCTCTTCATTAGTCCCATTGTTACTGACCAGCTCCATATTGCCCCCAACAAAATCTGAGCTATCCTGCATATCCTGTTTGCTATGCTCTATGTTATTCTCCAACTCAGCGTTGTCCTTGCCCAAATTTGAGTTCAAATGCGAGCTTTCATCCGCCACAGACACATGAGAAGGATCACAATTCTCTCGTAACTCCTTGCCACTGCCCACAAATGGTATGAGCAAGCATGGATCGAGCCGGTTAGAGCTCAACGGGGGCTTCGGCACTAATGCCTCAAAATCCTCCAGCGTAATCTCCCGGAAATACGGCTCCAACTGCTCCCAAAAAACCTTGGACCCAGCACTCACTCTCGGTTGCTCCACGGCAGCTGCTGCTGCTGCTTCCGGCTGCTGAGCCTTCTTATGCTTCTTTCGCGCGTCGCCCAGCGCCGCCCATCTGGCGACCCGCACGGGTAGCAAGGGATCCCTGCCGGCCGCCTCCTCGCCTTCGAACGGCGAGCGCAGCGACAGCACCTTTGTGGCCTGCTCGCAGAAGCCGACGCCGCCCACCTCCGTGGAGGCCCCGACGCGACCGCCGCAGGGGGCCGGCGCATCGTCGCCGGGGCCCCGGGAGGAGGAGGCAGCGTCAGCGTCGGCAGCGGGGGGATCTCTCCGGCGAGGCGCCACGGCGGTGGGGGTCGGAAAAACCTCGAAGGCTAGGGTTTCTCTCTGGTTACGATTTTTTGGGAGTTCAGATCCGCGAGCGAGTGGGAGGAAGAGTCTGTAAAAAAAATCGAAGTGCCCGTTTGTTTCTCTTCCCTCCGTAGTGGGCTGGGCCTGGGCGTCGTGCTCGTTCCTCGTGAAAGGCGCCTTTCCCAATAAAACACTACACGCACCCAACGCGGCGCACGCCCTGGCTGCCATGCGGGGCCCACCTTGCCGGTGAATTGACTCGCGTGCGCGTAGCGGTTTCCCGAGGGGATATTCCTGGTTCGGTGCGGCTCCCTGTTTCGTCGCCTCACGGGGTTCGGTTCTGCGCGCATTACTGACATGTGGTCCCGATTGTCTCCACGTTTCTACGGGTCCAGTCCAGCGTCCAGTTACCGACTTTTTTTTTTGATTTGGTCCAGTTACCGACTTGGCGGGGAGGCGACCGGCCGCGTGGTGTTCGGATGCGAGACATGGGCCCCACCTGGTGTGGGTTAGTGGGCGGACGAGAACACGTGCACACCCCGCGATGGTTGGGGCCTCCCTTTCACGTCGATGTGAGTGGATGGCAGGTGGGTCCGGGCTCCGTCTTTATGGGAGCCATGACTGCGCAGTTGGGGAAGCGACGCCGGACCGTCCGGCTGGAAGTAGCTGTCCGTCGAGCACTCGAACTGGGAAAGTGCCCGCCTAGCCACCAGGTGGGCCTCCCTCTTGCCGCCGCTATTTAGGTCTACAGATTTGGGTCCCGGCCCGTTTAGAGTTTTCTTTTCTTCTTCTCTTGAGACGTTAATTGTCACTGTGGCAAATGGCGAATCTCCCAGTCCGTCATTTCTTTCTTCAATTCTGTTTCCATGTACAGACTCACTAGTCCTGTGTCCCTATATTGCAACAAAAAAACCTTACTTTATGCAAAATAACTACTCACGTCTTTTAATCCGTACATACACTTATTTATTTTACAATCTTGCCTTACTTTATGCAAAATAACTGCTGACGTCTCTTAATCCATCCATACACTTATCTATTTTACAATCTTGTTGTCTTGCCACATGCTAACGAAAATTTTCTTACGCTAAGAAAAGTGTAATGTTTCTTGTTTGACTTTGAAGAAAATAAGCAGTGGATATGTTACAAAGTTAGCTATATCAAAGCCATTGAACACATCATGTGGATAACATTTCCATAGATAAACAAAAAATCAAATTAAAAGCACCTGAAGTCCCATCACGCTTACAGCTGCAGCAGGCTCCATTTGATTGTGTGCTTCAAATAGCTCTAAAACAAACACATTCCAATAATCCAAACACACCTGTAAATTGGCCAACATTATAAGATATGAAATTCCAACCAAATTCTGCAACATATGCTGAATCTAGTTCTAACATTCCTACCTTAAAAACCTCAGTGTCATCAACATATGAAATTCCAATGAGGTACTCAAGACCCGAGTAATGCACTCTTTTACGGAGATATCTCCAGTATACGCATGTGATTCTGCAAGTATCACAAAAAAAGGCATCAAACCGTATGGAGATTTAATTATTATTTTGTATTATCATTTTATTACTCATTAGCATTTCTCTATTTGTTTAGTGTTTAAAATGACAAGCGAATGAAGGATAATAACATAACAATTTATTTTTGCCTTAGCTGGGAACATGGCATCAAAAGAGTAGGTTCGCAGTTACAGTTTTCAGAATGTTTTATAAATCAAAATGAAAAATAGTATTGTCTCCAGAGTAAAAAAAAATCTCATACTAAATAGTAGGATATATCTAGGATGCAATTGATCTTAACTTAAAAAAATTAAAAAGGCAGTGAAAAAGAGGATTAAATTTTGTATGAATACATGTACCAAGGAACACACAGTGTAAATTAACTCAATGATATTAAAAGAGAGAGAAAAACCAATCATTGACTCCTAGAATAGGCTGTTACTCCAGCTAATAGATGTTATACTTGTTCTCCACAGGAACCATTGGTGTAGGCATCGGGAATTGTTCCAGGAGGAAGAATAGCGTACACATTAGAGAAAAGAACTCTTAATTAGTAAATTTTTTGGGGAAAATATAAGAAAAGAAAATAGTTTTTTTCTGAAATTCATCAATTACCTACAATTGCATCCTGAAAATTGTATGCATCTTCACGTACTGCATGTTATAAAAATCACCAAACTGAAGAGCAGCAACCTGCAAGATAGCTCCACATATCAAGAAAGGACATCAAAACAGTATTGAGCCAGCAAAGAAACAGGATTCTTCAATGTAATAGGGCCAGTTTATTGCCCCATTCATGTAAAGTGATAGATAGAGCACCATAGTAATCAAACTAATGGATAAAATGTATCTTTCCATTGCTCCACTAAAATTGTGGGAAGCACTGAAATTAAACACAGAAAACAATTTGTTTGTTTTACCTCAGGCACTGAAGTGTGAGGCTCCGATAAGCAGCCATAGGAAAGAACTTCGGTAATGTCCCCAGCTAAAAGCAATCGAGGAAAAAATAAGACATAAATTTTTTAAATAGATACAGTTGACATAAGATCTTCCTGAAAGAGCTTATAAATAGGCTACATACCAATGGTGACTCAAATATAAAGCCCACAGGGATCCGCGATAGGTAAGCATGAAGTGTAACCAACGTAGCACGGATGAGCTCAGGTCTTTGGGTTGCAGATAGGACATACAAACATAGCTCATGAATGAGACGAAACTCACTGTTCAATAACAAAGAACAATCAGGTTGCATCACTTAAAAATAGAACTAGTCCCACTATAGTACAGGATACGCAAAGTAATTGAATCTACTCTATTAAATAGAAGCTCTTAGGCAGCCATAAACGATAAGAGATGGCAAAAAAATCCAACCTGTTGAGTGAAGACTTTAGTTCTTTAATCTTTTGTTGTGTCATTTCACCTCTTGAAAAAACAAAATTTTCTTCACTTAAAAGCTGGAAATAGTTGCATAGTCAATAGTTCTTATAATATGTTAATTAAACAGATAAAAGTAGAAACACAACTTGCCTTGAATATAGCCATGCAATATTCACACATCGTTTCACTACTCTTTGTGGCTGCAACAAGGTCAGGAATGAAGGATGACCACTTGGCTGGCCACTCATGCTTCAGAACCTATTATATTGCAGCAATTCAGAACACAAGTCAGTTGATCTCGCCAAACACAGCTATATCATATGGTAAAAAAACTGGGTTAAACGGTAACCAAAACAGCACAGCTTACCTGCCATATGCAGGGGACGTTTCTTGAATCCATCCGTACACTTATCTATTGTACAATCTTGTAGTCTTGCCACATTCTAATGAAACTTTCTTACGCTAAGAAAAGTGTAATGTTTCTTGTCTGACCTTCAAGAAAATAAGCAGTGGTCGCTCTTCTGCATATTTGAAATAAGTGAATTTGCATCTAAATTGGATCTTCTATCATATACCATTCAATTCCTCCCCTAATTCATTTAAGCTAACAACCAGAAAAGCAATAATGCACTAATTAGCACCTTCCAAGAATTTGGTATGACATCTACAATTAGGGGGAAAACAGGGGGAAACAGCTTACCTTCTCACCCTCTACATGAACCTGTCGGATTTTCCCATAATAACAGAATTCATAAGACCACCAACCATCATGCTATGTCAAAAGAATAGTAATAATCAGAATGTTTTTCAGGCATTCATTTTACCTGGCACTTGCCTATATCGATACAGCAGGGTATAACACCCGTCGGCGTTCACTCTTGTCTACACTCTTTAATGTGGGAACCAATTGCCCATCTTTTTTATACAGGGACCTCATTACCCATATCTTACATATAGGGATCTTATCCCACTCCCGTAGATCTCACAATTCCATCATGAATGCTCAACATGCAATGCAACGAATATTATCTTTTATCATTAACAATCGATATACTCATCATTCCTACATAGTCATCAACATCATCATCAATTCATCATAGGCATGTGAGCAATACAAAAATAGGAATAAGCATATAATTTATCATGGCAAGTATTCAATCAATATAACAACAAATTTAAATCTCGAGTTACTATTTTACCATGCACTTGCCTTTTTCTTAATTGCGACGACCAGAAAGATTTGAAGGTAACAACACACCCGAAGTTACTGAGGCTACAGGAAATATTCACTATCAAAACTAGGCATAACAGTACAAGACATAAATCAATCCACAACGCTCCTACACGCTTCCCAAAACCACCTTTTTCTCTCTTTACTGGATAGTCCTCCCTTGTTGTCCTAGTATTCAAAATATCATAACTCTCAACCCACATTGTAAAACAGCAAACCATATTAGTTTTGGAATCTATGCAAAATTTTATACGTTTTCTTAGTTAGACAAATCCTCACATTAAATAATCCAAATCCTCGTTTGTAACGCAGAAGACAGATCTGTCATTTCTGGACAGCATCACTTAATAATTTGATATCTTTTAATCTACCTAAGCAAATATATTAAACAATGACATTATTAGATTCTACATGAAATTTTCTATCACTTTCTAGTTATTCTTAAAATTTAATTGTGACGTTAAGTTATCCAAATTCACATTTTTCATGACTGTGTCCTACAGCAACTTGGTACAAGACAACATTCTCCCAAAATCCATATCTTCTATTCTACTTACCTAAAAATCGTGTTCTTAAATTTTCTAGAAATATTAAGAAATTGTTTATAATATTCATGTTGACCAAATTATCAGAGTAGATTATTTACTATTTTTAATCTACTAATTGCCACAAACTAATAAAAACGGTTAATTCTACTGAACATCAGAACTATAAAATTCATATCTCCCTATCTACTCATCTAATTGATCTAAATAAAAATTTTACAGAAAGATATTGATATCCTCTATAACTCTCTAGTAGATGAAATTTCTAAATTATATCTCTACAATACCTGTAAAAATAGTATAATAGTACTGCAAACTAAATCGATCTATTATCCTATTTTTCCGAACTAATTGCACACATCAACTCTCTCTAACCTAGAATCTACCTTCAAAACAACGAAGAGAAATCAAATCATTACCCACCCCCACTAATGCTTACCGGACAAATCTTGATTGACGCATCGCTCATTTCGTCTTGAGTTTCTGGCTTCTGGCTTATTTTTCATATTCGTAAATTTCGTCTTTTTTGAACTTTTGGCTTTTTTGAGTTTTTTTGCCGGTCCGTTTTTTCATGTATTCGTTTGCGTTGTCCGTAATGAGCTAACATATTTCTTATTTTTAAATTTATTTTTATTTTAGTTATATTAAATAAGCAACATTCAACTGTAATATAATTTCAATTATATATAATATAATTTTAGATATAAATTATTGTTTTTCGGTCCAACCGAGCGAGCCCTGAATCAATACAAACTAAGAAGCGATCTTCACTTCTAGTCGCAAGTGTAGCACGTTCTCCTCTATGCCTGTAGCTCCCGTACGGTTGGCTAAGGCAACCAGATTACCACGTACACATGCTGGTGGAAGGCAGTGCACGGGTGCTGTCACGCACAGTGGGTTGGCAAGCTGTCGGCCGGTGCGTGGCTTCTGGTCGTTGAAGGAGCTAGGCGATGCTGCGCAGGATGTTGGCGCACAGCGCGCAGCAATCGGGCGTGCGGCAGGCATGTCTCCTCGCGCGGGAGCAGCGATGTGGCTGGCGCGTGGCGACTGTGGTTAGCGATGGGCAACAATGCTGATGCGTGACGGCGGCGAGCACGGAGTCGCGACGATTTTTCTCTGGCGTGTGGAAGATGGCGACGGCGCAGGTGATGGAAAATTGATGGGGTGGGCCGAAAAATTGCTGTCAAAGGCGTGTGAAAATAAATAGGCGAATGCTGCCAGGGTTTTCTTCTGTGCTTTAGATCTTTCTCAATCTCACTATCTCTATTTAACATGCTAAGAGATAGATTCATGAATTTTTTAATAATCTTTTTTTATTTTTGAATTACAGTATTGTGCCTACGGTTTTTTTAGTTTTGACCATATGTCGCTCTATGATTTAACAACTTAGCCAAGTAGCCCAATGTTGGATGGTAATGTCCTAGTCATCCAACGGTTGGGTAACAAGCCTCTAATCACTATGGCTATATATGTTGATGAATATGTGGTTTATACAAGAATGCTATAAATAATTAAACCACTAATTGTGTCATAATTGCTAATATCAAATTGAATTGCAGGTATGACTTGCGATCTTGGTGGTTCGAACTGGTCTTTCGGCCTGCTAGACCAGCACATCGACGCGTTGCACCGTGTGAGCTGTTGTGTTGGGGACGAGGCGCCCCAGTTGGTGGTGGTCAATACGCGGACACTCTGGCGGGCTTGGATACTAGACCCACGCTGGAGAGACAATTTTGTCTGCAAACTGTGGCACTTCTTTTACGATATTTTCGCTATGTACTAACTTCTTCATGCTTTGCAGGCTCAGTGATGCCGACCTTCTACCTCTTGCGCGGATGGTGGAGGCCACCGACTAGGACGGCGGTGAGGTCGATGACGACGGGGAGGTCTAGGTCGGCCCAGAGCAATCACGATGGTTCCCGTTCGATTGGTCGTTGCTAATAGCTCTGGTAGACTGGTGGCGGCCCAAGACGCACACCTTCTACCTCTCATTCGGGGAGATGGCACCGACTCTACAGAACGTCGCATTGCTGCTCGCCTTGCCCATCGCGGGAGAGGCTGCCTTCCTGCCGGACGCACCTGCCAACTAGTGCGACAACCTACTATGCAGGTTTGAAGGGGTCCTTTCGGTGGAGGCCGTGGCACCGTACTACGTCCTCCTGGTGCGACAGAAGCAAGGCACGCCCATGCAGTGGCTTTCGTAGTTCCAGGTACGTATGGCATACATTTTTCCTGTTTAGCGATGTATTATCTTTGCCATATGACGGGTTTTCTAACTTTTCGTTTGTACACAGCTCGAGCAGATGGACCTAGATGCCGATGACTATCGGGTGTCGTGGCATCTCAAGGTGTACTTGCTGTGGTTGTTCAACTGGGTATGTTTACCACCAGCCATGGTGACTACATCGACGCCCGCCTCGTGCGGTATGCGAGGGCCATCACAAACGGGGAGAAGGTGAACATCAACTAGGGATCAGCCGCAGTTGCCACAACGTACCACGACATGTGCGATGTTTCCTGTACGATGAGGCCAACCTCTGTCCTCATAGGCTGCCCCCTCCTACTGTAGTTGTGGTCATTCGAGTGCTTCTATCTCGAACGGCCGATGTTGCTCGACAATGGTCCATACCGTGCGGACATGTACCATGGGGACACCATGAACCGGCCAATCATAGGGTCCCTTTGGTGCCGTAGATGGGTACGTACTCTCATGAATATTTACTATACGTGTATTACGGGTCATCCTTTGTAACTATTGTTCTGGCTCACAGGCACAGTTTGCACACTGTATGCCACCCGTGTGTACGACAACTTCGTCAAGCACCTTGACCGCCTTACCGCTGATGACGTGCACTGGGAACCATACTCAGCTCAGGAGATGGAGGCCTGTGCTCCCGAGGGGCTATCCTCACTATGATGGCACGACCAGGCATACTGGCTAACACGAAAGAAGTTTGTCTTTGACGAGTTTATTGTGGACTAAGTGGTGCATAGGGTGATGCGCTCTCCACCAGGTTGTTCTAGTCTCGATTGGGCATCGTGTGCCTAACTCAGTCCACACATGAGTTACACATAACACATGTCACTAATTTTTTAAGTTCTATTATGATGCCTTCTAATTGTAGTGGTACATTTTGCAAGCATAACTGGAGGGATGGCAATAGGGTGAACCAGGCTGGTGCATGTGGTTGACCCTCCCTTGCTCATGTACCAGCACCGACCGACGTGTACCCTGTACACTTGGCACGGGACTTGCCCCTCATGATATGTACTCTCATGTTTCGAAATGTCTAAGTACAGTTACCACAATTACAAGTTTGATGCTCTCTTCTACTTCTTGCGGATGGACATCGCCTAAATTACGGGGGACACCGGGTCGATTGTGGACTGGGTTGCCCATGGCTTGGAGGTCGCGCACGATGAGCTGCTTTAGGTTATCCATTAGGTCCATAGTACGTCCAAGTGTGTTATGGCCTTGACGTCGTGCAGGACGCTCCTGGAGGTGGCCACGTCAATGCATACGTCGAGGCTGCCGTGCCATGTAGCTCACGTAGGAGGCCTTATAGGGTCATGTCCACGTGCCCCGCCAGGGTTAGAGTAGACACGTGCCTACTCCCGGGCACCGCAACCGTCGGGCTAGGCCAGAGGGTCAAGGCGGGCATCTCCATACACACTGGCACCACCGTTGTTCCTAGACCCGCACCAGGTAGCCCCAGGGTAGCACACGTTGTATCCTCAGGTTTGGAGGCAGGGGCGGGTATGATAGTTGGCGCAGGTACCTATGTAGGCGTAGATGGAGTCGACCCCCGAGGCCTTGGAAGCACAGGTTAGCAGAGCTTCTGACCATCTCACCCTATCGGGGCGCTGACACCCCGCCCTAAGGAAGGTCAGACGGGCCGTACCGATGGGCACTAACTGGGGGTGGGATGTGGCGACAACGGAGGAGATGCTGTGGGTGGTGTGGCGGGCGGTATGTAGGGACCTTCTTGTAATTGCATTCGTTGTGTACATATTTTACTTCGTAGTTACTATAGTATGAATGTGTATGAATTCTCTCGTGCATCGTAATATCGCTTACCTTCGTACTTACAAATCATTGCGACCTCAATCGTCCTCACAATTTTTTTTGAAATTTATCACACTATAACAACATACAACGATCATAGAATATTATTGCGAGTCTAACAGATTTCGTACCCTCAAGAATCTACGAAATCACGAATGGACTAACCGACATTGTTTGTCTTTTAAAAAAATAACAACATACAAACAAGATTTACTAAACTTATTACCTACAATAAATGTCATTTACTCCTCCACAATTATTTTCATCGGATTAATAAAATAATAATATTATTATTTTCAATCGCCCAATCGTGGAGAGACTTAGGCTAGTCGGTCAAACTAGTTGAGTGATTAGGCCCTAGTCGCTCCACGGTTGGGCGACATGGGCTAGTCGCACAACTGTTGGGTGACTTTGCCACGTGTTGTCTAACGGTTGGGCAGCTAGCTTATGTCACCCAACTGTTGAGCGACAAATGGCTATTACTGTAAAAAATATGGGTATATTACTATAATTTGGAATAAAAAAATAGATTATTAAAAAATTCATAGACTCGCTCTCCAACTTCCCCCGCGTACGACTGGAAACGGACTCCCTCTAAAAATTTCTGTGCACCCCGTCTTCTCGTATCCCTTTTTTGCTAATTACGTAAGGGCCCTCGGTAGGGTTATTTTTCGGAATATTTAAGAGAGAGAAGAGGACAAAGAAAACAAATCAATCAACATAAAAGAGATTCATGGAGATAAACAAATATTGATGTATTGCTACTTGAGGATGAAAATTTTACAACCACTCTAGTTAGAAGACAAGAGAGCACACCACAACACTCAACTTCTCTCAAACTATAACCCTAGAACTCATGAACACTTAGTCTCAAGAGAGAATAGTTGGATGGTTAACCACAAGTCTTAGTTCCAATCACTTAAATAGATGGGCTAATCAGCCGCATCTAACTCTTAGTGGATACTATCCACTTAGCATAATGCAGGAATCCAATAACCCCACATACTTGTTTTAACTCATACACTATACTTATGCACACTTTCAAAGCATATAAGCCTTGAACCCGTAAAGTCCTTAGCCTTGGTTTAACTTAATCTTCTCAGCTTTTCCTTAATCTAAACTGCTCTCCCAAGCACCGTGATTTTGTTTCATGGTAGTTTTCGCTATTTTTGTTAAACTACCAAAATACATTTTTTTGACATGGTAATCTCCTTCTATTGCAAGCAATCGTCATGTTTGCCACGTGTAGGTGCACTATTAGATTGCCATACATCAACAAGACTCTCCCGTTCCGGTTCTACTGGACCATGTCTCACTTGACCGACCAAGCTATATGGTGCAAACCCGTCATTCGAGTTTCCCTTTAATATTTTTCGCCTTTCTCAAGGCATGCTTGAGCTCACTATCTCGCCCGATATTCTTAATTGTTTTGGGCGTCGGTTCCTCTATAAGCATAGCTTCTATCCTCACCATGACTATAGTTGACTCCAAGCGACCCTCTACATCCAAAGACAAAGAAATCGTTTTTGGGCATAAATTATTCATAACTTGACATACATTAGCAATAACATATCTCATGCAACCTATAATAACTGACCTAAGTCACCAAATTATTATATGACTCAAATTTTCTAAAATCATCTGTTTCTACAAGCTATCAAGAAAAATCTACAAATTTTCAAATTCTAAATTTCCACTCCTGCAAAATGACAATGGTTCATCACAACACAACCATATACCTTCTCATATGGTCTTTCATGCTAAAAACTTTGGCATGACTTGGTAAGAATTGAGACAAAAAAAGGCGCAAATCAAACATCCCAAATTTACGCATTTGATTAGCGTCTCGGACAGTTGATTGGCATGGTAAGACAAAAAAAACACCATACATATCGTGACACAATAAAAAAGAAATCGGAATTTTTTTGCAATGCGCTTGAAATACACATACGTAACCCTGCCCTTCGGAAAAGTACACTGATTCATGTATCCTCTGTAGTTGGACTGGTGCTGCAGCGTGACAGTGTGCAGTAGGAGTGTTGGATGAGTTCTTTTAAATTATAATTTATTACTAAAATTTTTATATATAATATGTAAAAACAAATAGTCCTATGCAGCATACATGGAAGCAAACAATTGCATAAAGGCACCTGACTCCTGGTATGTGGCATGTCAGTACGTGCTGTTCGTCCTTCGTACACCAGGTGAAGTATGTGTTGTTCGTCCTTCGTGCACCATGTGCGAATGCGGTGTACGCACGGAGTCCAAAAGCTGGCTGGTTCGTTCCCGTGGGTCCTACACTCTGTGAGAGAGCGCCCGAAACGACGAAACGCAAAGGGTACGCGCACAAAAAAAAGCACTCTCGTCGGTTTCTGGAATGTTGTGGTAGTCCTGTGTGGATTTTTTTACTAGCTTATGATTTATGATTTAATTTTTTAATTTTTAATTGTTTATGAGAGATAATATATACGTAGAGGAAAATAGTCGTATATGATTTTAGTTAGTACAACTGAACTCAGTACACTTTTTACTACAATCTTCATGTTGACATGGCCTTAAAAAACGTACCGTTTGAAGGCTAATTACTACAATATAAGCCATAAGTAGAAAAAGAACTCAGCCATACTTGTTTCAGGCTTTCTCGTCGGTTTCATGTCTGCTCTGTTAGTCCCTATTTCAGGCTTGTAGTTAGAGAAATCATAAATTAATATGAATATCTCGTTTTTAAGTGGCTTTTATACCTCTCTCATTTTTGTCTAACGTACATATCCTTTCTTTATTGTTCTCACTGCTCACGTCCTCCTTCTAAAGATAAATTTTTGAGTTACTACTATTTTTTGTCAAAAGCTATCAGCCGCAGAGAGGGCGTTTGTATTAGGTTCTGCTGATAGCTTTTGGTTGCGGATGAAGTCTTTTGGCTGAAAATGAACAGCAGCAGCCGAAAGAAGTGATTTTTAAAAGGATGAGACGAGTAGTGTAAAAATGAGTCGAGATCGTGCGTGGGCGATAGTGAGAGGAATAGCGAGGGTGACAACAGGTCAGCGGGGGGTCCTGGGAGGCCTCTGCCTAGCCCCGATCCCCGCAAGCCCACTGACCCAAGCCCATTAGCCTTGGGGAGACACAACCCCACCCCTCGCCCATGGGGACTGATCTTCACGAGAATCTCGGCGAGATTAAAAATAATTTAAAATATTTTTAAAATTAATAATATAGCTTTGTTTATTAATTTATAATTATTTAGGCATATTTTTTACAAAATATAGTTTTAAAATATATATTCTAACATATAAATTCATTTTAGTCTAAATATATAAAAATAATACAATCTTATATATTTAAAAACTATAATATATTATTTAAAAATATATATTATTTTTTATCAAATCCCTGTGGGTCCACGGAGGAAAACGACCCTATCCTCGCTCCGCTAGCGTAGTGGTGTCCGCCCCCGTTCCCTCGTGGGGGGAAGACCGCCCCCGTCTCCGCCCAAAATAGGAAAATTAATTAGTTCGCCTCTCGAGAGAAATTGCCATCGTAAAAAAATATAAAATATGTAACTCTTTTCTTGTGCTCGGAGCGGCAGGAAGTATCAGCCAACATGAACATGCTTTTCAGCAGCACAGCGCGCCACCCGCCCGCTCCCATCCCACGCCTTCCGCCCCTGCCTCTGCCTGCCTACTTCCCCTTCCGCTTCGGCTTTCCCCGATTCCCAATTTCCCAGACCCCAAAATTCGAATCGCCCCCGCCCCTCTCTCGCCTCCCCGCGCTGCCGATGCCCTCAAGCGGCCGTCCCCGCACGCCGCGATGGACGCCGCCGCACGCCTCCGCCCCTCCCGCCCCGCTCCAAGAAGCGCTCGTCCCGCGCGAAGCCCCGCCCGGCGACCGCCGCCGCTCCCCGAACCTAACCCTAGCTCCCGCCGCGACCACGGCGCCTCCGCGCCCTCCCGCAAGAGCGACCGCAAGCGCAAGCTCCGCTCCTTCGCGGACTCCGCCTCGCTCGCGATGGCCATCGCCGCGCCCGCCTCCTCCGGCAGCGGCGGGGGCCACGGCCCGGTCCAGCAGAAGCTCTGGACCGACGCCGACGAGGTTGCGCTACTCACCGGCGCGGCCGCCTTCCGGGCTCGCCACGGCGCCGTCCCACGGCTTCCGGACATGGGCGCGCTGTTCGAGTCCCTTATGGGCTCTCTCTCCCCGCACCTCGACCAGGCCAAGGTGTACTACAAGCTGAAGCGGCTCAAGAGCAAGTTCCTGCACTCCGCGGCGGCTGCCACCAGCAGCCCGCACGAGCACCGGGTGCGCAACCTCTCCGCGGACCTCTGGGGCGCCGAGCTCGCGCCCCCTGTAGAGGATGACGCGGAGGCCGAGGAGGGGGACGCTGACGAAGGATACGTTGGTAGGGATATGGAGGTGGCGGTGAGGCTGCCTGTGGTGAGCGAGGTGCTTGGTGAGTACTGGAGGAGGAATGCACGTGCCCTGTCAGGGGTGTCGCTGGAGAAGGGGTTGGCTCTGCTTCGGGCAGGGGAGGGCAGGGTGGTTGAGACCAAATGGAGGCGGCAGCTTGATGCAGAGATGCGCACACAGGTGCGCCAGCATGATTTGGCAACTGAGGTCTATGGCTTGCTCATCGACGCCGTCAAAGGCTTAGGGCCTTAGTTGGGGGGTACAGATCCCACCATCCTCTGTGCCCTGTAAAAGTGAGCGATTTCCTTCCGGAGTTTAACTTGCCTTGGACTAATTAGGTTGCATTTTCTTCTCATCGTCAATTCAGTATTGGATTAAATCACAATATTTTGTTTAAACTTAAGTCGCAGATTGGCATGTTGTGTTAACTATTGGGATTTAATTTTCGGAAAATGAACATGTTTGTTTGATTACTCTACTTGCAAAGTATAATTGTATTGGAATTTTGGTTTCTTCCCCATCCTACCTCTAGTCTCAATGGTAAAATAGCCTCTTTTTCTTCTAAGAGCACTAAATTAGCAAATTTTGGCATATTCTAGATAAGCTAGGCTAGGTGTTTTGGTTTGTAACTATGGAAGGCGATGTTGGCAGCATGATGTTGGTCTGAAAAACAAGGAATTTTACTTGCTTTGGAGTATTTAGGTCATTGGGTGCATTTTCTGCTCATCGTCAATTTACTATTAGATTCATTGATTCAGTTACAACTTACAACATTTTGTTTAAATTTAGTTGGAAATTAGCATGTTGTGTTAAAGTATCGGGATTCAGTTTTCTAAAATGATAGCGTGCTTGTTTGGTTTTCTCTACCTGCAAACTGCAACTGTATTGGTAGTTGGGTTTCTTTCCCATCTGAGCTCACCTTCAATTGTAAAATAATCTATTTTCTTTTCTGAGAGCACTGAAGTTGCCAATGATAAGCTAGGTTAGGTGTTTGGATTTGTTACCAGCGAAGCGTAGTATTTCTAACAGGGTATCATTCTGTAGAAAAGTGAGCGATTTCCTTTTGGAGTTTAACTTGCCTTATTTTCTGCTCATAGTAAATTTAGTATTGGATTAAGTTACATATTTGGTTTGAATTGAAGCCAGAAATTAGCATGCTTTGTTTACTGTTGGGATTCAGTTTTCCAAAGCGATAGCTTGCTTGCTGCTTTACTCTACTTGCAAAATAGTTCTGTGAGCACTAAGGTAGCACATTTTGGCATATTCCTGATTGTTGGTCTGTAGAAAGATGAGCGATTTCCTTCTGGAGTTTAGCTTGCCTTGGACTAATTAGGTTACATTTTCTGTTCATCGTCAGTTTAGTATTGGGTTAAGATACAGCAAATTGTTTTAATTTAGTTATAGATTGGCATGTTGTGTTAATGTTTTGCGAATTAATTTTCCAAAACAGTAACATGCTTGTCTAGTTTACATGCAAAGTAGAACTGTGCTGGCAGTTTTGTTTGTTTTTCATCCTAGCTCTAGCCTCAATGGTAAACTAGCCCCTTTTCATTTCTGAGAGCGCTAGATTAACACATTTTGGCATAGTCTTGATGCGATAGGTTAGGTATTTGGATAGCATATTGTGTTAAAAGTATTGTGATTTAATTTTTCAAAGTGATGGCATGCTTGTCGTGTTTAGTCTACTTGCAAAGTAGAACTGTGATTGCAGTTTGGTTTGCTCTTGATTGTAAACTAGCACATTTACTTTTCTGAGAGCACCAAATTAATACGTTTTGGTATAGTCTTGATAGGCTAGGTTAGATGTTTGGATATTTAACCATTGAAGGCAAGGCTTTCTAGCATTATATTGGTTCTCGTGTGATTGCTAACTTTTGACAACATTGGCAAAATACTTTGTTCTATTCCACCAAATCCAAACGGAACAAAGTATTCTGAGCGAGTTACAAGAGAGTTGATTTGAATATATCACTTTCACCAAATGTTGCTTGGTAGGGAGAGCTCATTTGGTCCTTCATGTTGGCATGATTTCCTTGTCCGAGGCAATGTAGCATGCCTTCAAAAGTTGTCCTTTTTGGACAATATTAGACACCTAGCATTGCCAAAGAAGTGCAAGAAAATTATTTGCCAACCTAGGCAAGAGAGCCCAACAGTTGGATTTTCAAAAAGGTGGTCCCCACCAGCATGAATAACAAATTTTATCAACTTGATTAATTGGTTTGAGTGGCATGTTCAGTTGTCCAAGCCAGCAAGGGTGTGGGAAACTTAGGCTGTGTCTTTAAGTCAAGCATGAACAGCACCAAAACTAAACTGAATTTATGCTGAATAGTTGCTATTCTTGTACGATCTTTGTGCATCTCTACCCTATGGTTTAGGTTTATAGTTCTACATTTTGGCAAGACTAGTGCTGCAAAGTCGCATATTTTAATAGAAACAATGAAACATGACCATCGGATGCATACCTAATATGTTGTATGCGTATTATATGTAGACATCAGTGCGTCAAGCTCGAGAAAGTTAGGCATAACATGAGTTCATGTTGTTTAGTCGTTAGTGTAGAGGATTGCCTTATGTTGTTTATGTGCCAAGCTGCAAGGTGATATTGGGCTGCTTGCTTTAGACATGGGGAGGGTCCACTTGGCGCGGGAAATCCTTAAATCTTCATGGACCTTGTTTGCTTGGTACCTTGGAGGCTTGGACATTCATCTTTGTGGATCGCTTTGCTCTCACCCAGACATACGATCCTGCCTTAGGTAGTCGATTTTGAATGCTTGGCATGTAGGAAGGTTACCCTAGGAGATAAGTGAAAGAGCTTGTGCCATTGTTGTGGCTGTAAGATTGAGTGAGAATTGTTCCACTATCGCTTGTGCAATTGCGTTGTAACATCTATCATGTGGCCATCTACCGTCTAGCCTTTTTTCACACCATGTCACCGTAGCCCTATCATCTCTCCTTTGCCGCTGTGTTGTCTCCATCACTTGAGTCACCACTACACTAAAGTCATCTCATGGGATTTTACCTTTTGTTTTTTGTTATATGGGCCATTGTCATGTTGCTGGATTTGCCATGCAAGGAGTTGCACCCTCCATCATATTGAGATCGGGTGTAGTGTTAACGGTGTTCGATATCCTATGTAGTAAAAAATCATGTCTTTTGGTTTTGGCAGTTGGCATGCTTCTGTACATTTAAAATCGACATGCCATGCCAGATATTAGCTGGGTTTTTTTCCATATGTACCTATTGAGCAAGGTATAAATTAGCAAGCGATTTACCATAGCGACCACAATTCGTTAACCGTGGGTATTGGATTGTGGCCTAATGTGCCTTTGTGCCCCTCATGGAAACTAAAAGTTGATGCGAAGAGGTGAGGGTATGTGATTAGCTGGTGACCCACTGGCCAGCTACGACCACGCTAAATCCTTCCCTTCGGGGATTGCATTCACAAAGATTTATATCATGATTCTGTCACCATGTTCGCAAGGTCCTAATCCCATTGTTATTGGGACTCGTGTGTCCAAAATGTTTTTGGTGCGTTGACACACATCCGTGCATCGACTCACGTCTGACACAGTGCGACGCGCGTCTGACACCCATGGTCGTGTCCAATGCATTATGACACACCATTTAAGCCCGCAAAATACAAGTTTGGCTGCATTCTAGAGCGATTTTGCATCCATATTTGATGTTATCCTAGAGAACAAGACAACCATGCCTAGGTTTAATCTTAGAGGAAGCATGGGAGAAGAGGAGATAGCCATGAACGCTTCCAGTTAGTCAAAAAGAAAGAAGGGAGGGGAAGGGAAGGAGGCCAGTGGGCCCACCTGTCCTCTGCATAGACTTGGTAGTGCTCATTTGGGCTTAAGTTTATGGCTATTGGGTTTTTTGGTACTGTTTGGCACTGTTTGAGGCTTATTTTTCATTGTATCTGTTGTGACTTGAAGTTGTCTTTAAGTTGAATGTCAAGCCTTCCCAAATATAGGCTGGGTTTTTTTGGTTTTGGCTTATCACTTCCTGTTACAGTAACTAACTTTTAAACAGCGTGTCTTTTCAAAGCGGGGTATACAAGTATATTGTAGTAGACACTGTACCAAGTATGATTGTCATGGTGGCGTCAACGACCACGGCGAGTGAGGGGCGCCTGGACGCTACGGCGACGTCTAGGTGAGCCGTCGCGCTGTGCATGTCTACACTGCTGTATGTATCCAACATGCACACACTTGGTAACTCGGCATCGTCGACATAAAATTGCCGACTCTTCCCGCTCACTTCCGCACACACTCCGCTCTCTCCCCCCTCCTGTCTCTCCCGCGCCGCCTCCTCTCCCCGCGACGCCTCCCTTGTCTGCCGCCTCCTCTCCCCGGCGTCGCCTCCCCCATCCGCTGTCGCCTCTCCCCTCCCTGGCGCCTCCTTCCCCTGGCGCCTTCTCCCCTCCTAGGTACGTCCTCCCCCCGCCACTTCCCCTTCCCGTCGCCTCCTCCTTCCCCGTCTACCTCCTGCCCAAGGCGCGGCGAGTAGCCATGGTGTCCACCCAGCTCTGCCTCAACGCTTAGGCGACGCCGTGACAGGCATGGTACCAAGTTCAGTTATACTGGCTAAAATCGTATGCAACTGTTTTCCTTTGCGTACTGTCTCTCGCAAACAATTAGAATTTAAAAATCATAAGCCAAAAGCTAAAGCAACAACACAAAAGAACCCACCCATAATATGCCCATGCATTGATGCAATTTAAGCTTTTGAGGAAAGGTGAGGTAACTTGATAGGAATATTTTAAGGAAAAAAATTAGGGCAATGATACGACTCCTACACCTGGAGCGAGTAATTTTTTCCAGACGCTCTGCTCCATGTGGCCTGACCACCACCACACAAACTTCATCCCACTCTTTCATTCTTATCCACCCTCACAGTGGTAAGGCAATTCCTCTTTAGCCATCGCTACCCATGCTCCTTGTTGGCGGTCAGGAGCTTGCACTTGCGTCCCCTCCCTTCCTCTATCCACCAGTCAAAGTTCACCACCACTCACGCTCGATAAGGTTGTTCACGACAACCAGAGCTCGTGTGGAGGTCTCTCTTGCGAGGAGCGAGTACAGCTCGCCGAATTTGGCGAGGCCGAGGCCGGAGGAGGTGGGGGCGGGTGACGGGGAGTAGATGGTCGGCGACGAGGCATTGTCGTCAGCCAAAACGAGGCACTAGGTAAGCTGCCGTCGCTGCCACTTGTATGCCCTCATGGCCTCATCATTCGGTAGACTTTGTTGCTTATGTTTCTCCAAATTGTTGTAGCATTTTTCCCTAATTGTTGCATGAGGGGTTTGATTTTGTTGCAATGTCTTTTGTCAAATTTTGCCGCAAGAGGTATTTGTTGCGGTTGGCGTTTTGATTTGTTGCATGAAGTGTTTTTATTTGTTACATTTTATCTTTCTCAAATCTACGTAGCAAGAGCTATTTGTTGCGGAATGTTTACTTATTTGCCACTAATTTTTTGTTGCAATAGGCTTGGTGGTTTGTTGTTGTCGTTTTCTTCTTATGGCTTTGTTGCAAACCAAACAGGATTTTGTTGCATGCTTAGACATATGTTGTTGCAGTCGCAGCAAAACTGTTGTGCCAATCCAAGGGGATATTAGACGGCTATGAGATGGGATGTTAAGTGAAATCTAATGGCTACCCATACGTCTGATCCTAGCGCCCAGATCAGACGTTTGGGCACTAGTCGTCTCCAAAAAATTATTGCGGTTTGGTGCCCATGGGTTTATGCACCCCCTTTTGTGGGAAGTGCATGATGCACTGTCAGAAAAATATCCCAAAAAATTCATAGATGTAACACATATAATGATGCAACACATATAATGTTATGCACACCTATAGCATGTCAAAGTCAAGTTTGTCTATACTGTACAGTGACAACAAAAAGCAGTAGCACATCATGCACTCACATAAGCTTGTCATTTTTGGTTCTTGATACGAGGGACAAATAATATTGAAACTTTTTGCAAATGTGTAGGACATTACATGTACTCCATCCATGGACTTTTTTCTGTTAATTGGAACTGTGTGTCACACACTTCTCACAAAAGGGGATGCAGGTCCCCATGGGCACTAAAAACTGTGTTCGTGTTGTAAGTTATGAATTGTATGGAGCTGTCATGTGCTACTTCTAGTATTACTTAAATGAATGTATAAAAAAGATGCAACAAGAAATTACGCATTAACAAACTACCCACTTTGTTTTGAAATACTTGGCCTTTGACTAAATTTATGTTCTCCAATACTTGGCACTTTACAATTCCCGAGGCATTCTTTCTTCCCCTGCTTTGCCACCTCGCAATTTGTGCTTGCAATATTAATGGAGGTATTTTGGTCACTTTGTATCTAAAATATGATTGCCTAGGTATGCGTGTTTTGGACAAAATGCCATGTAGTTGGAAACAGAGGGAGTAGGTAGAATTACATAATGAATTATATCTGTCATGCATTGCATAGGTTTTGTACGGGATATCAACTCAAACAGTGGAGAATGGATATATCAAATAGGAATAGTTTGCTTCTTGCACATGCTACTTTGTTTTAGACAGTATAATTATAGGAGCAGTGATCAAGCACAATATAGATCCAACGCTTAGTGAATATGGGTAAAAGCTGTCTGGTAGTGACTGCTTTGTGCACAAGTTAATGATCACTAGGTTTGGCTTTTGTATTCACGAGTTAATGAATAGATGCTGCTACAAAAATATTGGTATGTCGTATCTTTGCGGTGTTATTTTCCAAGTTTCAATTTACACATCTTTGATGTGTTGCTGAGCTAATTCCCTTAAAAAGTTGTGCAATCCTATTTTTGATAAATATCACAAAGTTAATTCAGCTTTAGCTTTCGGGAAATGAATTCAGTGTTAGCTGTCTGTAAATGGATCTAAGTTGGCTGATTTTTCTTATTCCAATACCTCACATCGCTGCTTCTTAATTCACCATGTTAGTTTGATTACCATGTGCTGTGATACTGTCCACCACAGTTTGTTTCGTTTGTCATTTCTTAGTAAAACGATTTATCTTAAAAGTGAATCTTGGCAAACTTCACTTTGCATTGTTGGGGTAATTAAGAGATGACAATACATTATCTTGCACCATAGTTGCTATAAGGTTTAACATTTTATTTTCCGACACGGGGGCATATAACTTTATGCTTTGCTGCCATTTAAGTCGAAGATGCTCTGGAATGTCCTGTACGTACACAGCTGGCTGGTAACGTTTGAACCTTAATAACTTGCTGGCCTTATTGTCATTTTGGTAATTGATGGCATGCTACAAACCTTTAAACACATATGGCTAGTATCTTAGGACGTGAAAGCAGTATCTTTTGTCGCAGTTGGATGATGATTGGATTTGTTCTTCCAGTAAGTTAATTCATATTATAATTGCTCTATAGCTACTGCAGGTTATGTAGGATTCAGCATATTTTGTATCTAAATTGTCACGTACATCAGTACATGCTACTCAAATATTGTTATTTGTGCATGTCAGAACCAAATTTCATGTTTATCCTTGCTTCAGTGGTGATATTGTACTCTGTTATCCCCTAAGCGATAAACAAGTCTTCCAAAGCTTCCATTGAAGAGTCCTCTTGTTGTGCTTTTTCGATTTCCCCCCCAGTTTTTGTTCGTAGTAAAACTGCTGCTAAACCTAATTTCCTTCTGCAGGTGCAGTTTGGTGGAGTACATAGCTGGATACGTAGATGCGATGACTATTTTGTAGGCTGATCAACCCATCCTGTACTTGGTTGCTGACTGACAAGGCCCAAACACGGTGTGACGTGCTGCGCGGCTTGCACGACTCTGTTGTGTCAAATTTATGTCTAATAAAGCGAAAGTGGTTAATGATTGTGTCAGACACTTATGTCTGGAGATACTTATTTTGTTAATCTGCTCGCTTTAGGTTTTAGATACGCAAAGAAAGCTCGGTCCACGATCACGGCAGCTTTCATGTTAATGTTACATTCTCCGTAAATCATTTGCTAACTATTATTATGATGTCAGATGTGTTTTTGAAGTGTAAGAATCCGATATCTCAGTTTTTCTGCTTGATTTCGAGCTATCTGGACACTTGATACTGCACCGGCTCAGGATAGATGTATGATTTGGTTAGTTGCGTGTGATTTTGCCTGGCAGAATTGCTCCTTCAGTTCAGTGCTTCTAAGTGTCCTTGCTTACGGCAGAGGTGTGAGATTTGTTGGGCACAAGATGTTTTCTGCCCTTGCAAGCCTATCATCGATGAAACGATACCTTTCAATTTTCAAACAGCAGATGGGCCTGAAGGCAGTCCGATTTTTAGATCCGCTTGTTAGCCGATTTTCGAAGCAACAATTGAGTTCCTGACGCAACATTTGTCTATGCATATGTATCTCTTACGGACTTACGGTTTTACTTGGAACAAAGAAATGTTTTTTTTTTCTGATGCTAGTGTTCCGATAGATTGCATTTATTCATTGAACAAAGACTGCTACTGAATTTACAGACAACTAAGTTCTCTGAATAACTAGAGATAGCACCATTTCACCAGTTATGCTTAGGCTAACTAGAGCTCCCCATCTGGGATACACCATTTCGCCAATTTCTCCCATGATTCGTTCGTTTCGTGTACGACCTTCAGAGCATATTCCTGGGTAAAGCAAATAGTTCCATTAGTATGCACAAATTCAAAATGACTTGTAGGCAGGCTAAATTACTGAACATCCCTTGCTTGTAGGCTTGTTGCCAAGTTCGCAGGCTTTCCGTCAGGAATTTCGTAGTCTCCGAACCAGTCCCTGCTAGCAGTCAGCGTTCCCTGAATAGATGTAGTCAAATGTTTGTTAGAAGTCTAAACAATTGTTAAACACAGGACAGTGGAAGTAAATTGTGCAAAAGTACAGGAGAATGAATTTGTTCGTCCATGCCATGAACATCAAGTGATTGTTATACAACATATTTGCTGTGGAACTACCTAGCTACAAGATCAAATTTTGAGACACAGAACACCTTGGAATAATATGAAAAAGATCCAAATTTTCACCAATGCCGCGATTACTGATTGTCAAAGTAGATCAACAGGATAAGGAGGGGAGAACAGCTTTCACACAGGGAAATGCTTCTCGACATCATTTACATCATTCGCAAGAGAAGCTCTGGGTTCACCCAGTTAAACGGCAACAATCTTCCAGTCAAGCTCTCCCAGTCTCCCTCATCAACCATTGCCAAAGCCGCCAATGGTTTCACCTTAAGAAAATCCCCAATCTTAGCACGCCTTTCACCTATCTCAACGACATCAACCCCGGGCGAGGTCCAGGAGCCAACCCAAGACGAAGTTCGGAAGCCAACCTCAGGTGGGGTCTGGAAGCAACTCCGAACGAGGTACGTGGATCGGCTCCGGGTTCCAACGAACGCGGCGGGGTCCACATGGTGCAAAGGACGAAGATACCCTTAGGAGTAAGCTAGGCCTTAAGGGCAAAATTATAATTTCACTCGTTTCCCCTCTCACTTTATAAATAGGACCCCTTGTAAATGGGGAGGGAGAGGTCATTTGTAACCTTAGACACCCATATGCAATATGCTTATTCATCTATTCGTGTGTGATTCTTGTTGCGTCCCTTCGCATCATCGACAGTCTTCGAATCCAACCGGGGGTGCCTACAAGTGTAATGTTCGGTCTCGTATCGATGACAGTTGGCGCCGTCCGTTAGGACTTGGGCGAGAAGTCACGCCGCCTATGAAGAGGAATGCTGCTCTCTGGACCCCCTGGGTAGCCTTCACACTCTGGTGCGGCCTTCGCCCTTGTGCGCTGCCTATAAGTGTATTGTCCGATCTTATAACGATAACAGTTGGCGCTGTCCGTGGGAACTCGGGTGAGAAGTCACGCCGCCTACAAAGGGGAATGCTGCTCTCTGGCCCTCGGGTCGCCTTCACACTCTGTTCCGGCCTTCGCCTACGTCCGCGTGTACCGCCTTGGCCCCATCCGCGCGTGCCACTCCGCAGACTCCGTCCCCCGGACCACGTCCGGGACTCCTTCAGACTATGCGCCACTCCGGCCATCGTCCACGCCTGGCTCCTCGAGGTCTCCAGGTCTGGGTACGCATTTTCCAATCCGGCCAACATTGGTGAAAGATCACCAGAGCTGACATGACTTTACACACCTGATTCTCTCGTCTAACCATTGCTGTGATTTTGCAAACCGTCTCTTCGCTCAGTATTAGATAGTTTACATAATTGCCGCCTACCGGCCTTCACGATACTTCTCCTCAAAGCAAACTCCCCAATGACTTGCGCTAGTAGCGAAGCCAGGATGAAAATGGAGGGTGGGCTAAACTAGGCTAAATTAACATAAGCATAATATTTTACCCCTATGTAATGCAAATACATATATAAATAGAAGAGAAGCAAAGAAAAAAAAGAGAGAAATACAACAAAGGTACCTTAGTAATTTGCTTAGTGACATCGAAATTTTTCACATACTAGAAAATACCATTACGGTCCGAATACACAGGCCGATGCCATCGCAAACACAAAAATGCTAGACAATGTCATCGCCGTTAGTTTTTCTATCCATTTGCTTTGTTAACTACCATTTAGGTGAGAGAAAATTCAAAAAAGACACTTTTGCTCTTTGACAAATTGCCATCAAAAAGTTTTGTATGTTGGAAAATATTATTGCGACCGAAAACTGATTCCATCCGGCTTCATGGTCCTACGTATCCTGGATGTCGTGGCAATTGCCTGGGTACCTCCTCTCATTGTGCCTCGGGTAATCTCGTCTGGCCTCCTGGCATGTCTCCTCGGTCCATTGCAGCCACCTTCACCAATTCTTCTGATAACAGTAATTAGTTTCAACCTGTTCAGGAAGCAAAATACATGCTTGAACTTTAGTCGGTTCTATTTGAAAGCGCAACATCCCTTTGCTACTGCTATTGTAAAGAACAGAAGATATGGAATGACTCAAAATAGCTTCTTTCATTGTCAAGTGTCAAAATTAATCTTCACATGTGTTGTGAACTAACATAGTGCAATTTTGTGAAGAATTATGTAACGCCCCCATTTTTGAAGGTGTTACTGTTCCCCGCAACCATCACAAAACTGAACAGTCGCAGAGAACTGTACCAGAGTGCGCATCACAACAGCACAAACTTACAACAAAAAAACCAGCTTTTATTACAAACATAGGGTTTAACAACCTGTTCTACACAACGGGCGCACAAGCCCAAATACTAGGTTACATCACAAAAACTCCCAGGCGACCTGAGCGCGGCTGAGACCTAAGACCAATCATCCTTTGCGAAGAAGGGCTCTTCGAGAACCTCGTCTTCAACTGGGACTTCCTGATTTTCCTGATCTTCTGTTAATTATTTAGCAAGTCATGAGTACAACCGTACCCAGCAAGTTACAAGGGTAAACCCTAATTTACTACTTGCAAGGATAATCAAGGGTGGGAATATATTGGTTTTATTACATTAAATGGATGCAGTTTTATTTGCAAACAAATAAAGATAAAATATTTCTCCTTAAGATCAGGGGGTTTTCTGTTATCAGATAAGGTTTCATCATTAATCAGATTAACAACATCATAAACTCTACTTATGCCTCATTGTTGGAATCACCCAATTAACACAGCTTCATGAACCGGAAGCACGACGTATTCGAATACCATTAATTCACTCTGCAGAGTTGCTCAACTTTACCCACACGATCTCTTAACTCCCGCGACAGAGATAAGAAATGCAGGTCGTTTCACTGCTCAATTTTTTATATAGGCTCTACCCGGTAGCGTCAATCAGTTAGGCCAAAACTAAACCTAAACTCCCCTTGCCGTTTGAGTGACATCTACCGTTGTTAGGTACCCGTAGCATACCTAACTGCCCGGCATCCTGTCATCTCATCTTGTAGAGTTTCAATCGAACTGAGCAGCTACTAAACCAGTGTTGACAAGTCAACTCCTGTGGTTTGAGCGGTCACTATGTCTTTTATTTGGCACAAGGTTCTTGTCCTTATATTTTTCACTTGAGGTATCAACCACAACTTCCATTGTGCTCAAAAGCACTAGCCACTACCATTCCAAATCAGCCTCCACACTAGGGTAAGGTCGTGGACAGAGATCACATCGTGATTTTTCACAGCACACTCTTATCCTAGTACCAGTTTTTCCTAAAGTAAGGTCATGGACAGAGATCACATCGTGATTTTTCACAGCACACCCTTACCTTAGGACCAGTTCTCAAATTCTACCGGCCAACGGCCAAGTCATTTAGTAGTACAAAATGATGAATAAAATGATCTATGAATATTTATACAATATTTTAATTGCTACTAAGGCTGTCAAGGTGAATATAGCCACAAATTAAACAGGCTTTTATCAGTGGTAGGAGTAACTAATTAGCATGTCATTCTAAACATTTATTTTAAGCAATTAATATTTCACAAATAACAATAATGGAAATATGGTAATTAAGTAATTTAAATTTCATGGGATTCAATATGATCAAAAACTTGTAATTTGCCTTACTGATCAGAAACTTTGACAATTTCGTAAACTTGGGTGCTCGGCTCTGAGTCTTGAACTACAGCCTCGGAGAAGTCGGAAGCTAATGTAAACACATAAAATAACAATAAGTTCATGCTTAAATCTAATCAAGCTAGGGAAAATAATCTAATTAAAAAGGAGTAAATTGCATAAAATCCAAATGGGAGGATTTGAATTTATTTAGAGAAGAATTTGATGGGATGGAGGCCAAATTTGAATTCAGGGTGTCAAGACGATCAGAAAGATGTATTTTTGGGATTTTTAGAATTTTCTGAAATTTTTAGGATTTTTAATGATTTTTTTGAATTTCTAAAACAGTGAACAATGTTGGGCGCGTGTGCGGTCGTGAGGCCCAGCGCGCACACCCGCCCGATGGACGACGCGCGGACGGTCTGGACGGACGTGATGCGACAAGCGCGGGCGCTTGGATGGGAGAGATGGCAACGATGCCAACGGCTGTGATGAGACCACGTCGCCCCTAGGAGGTTGTCTTCAACCTCCGGACTATCTCTCCGGCGGAAAAACAGAGTTCGTCGACTTCGGCGAAGCGGCAACGGCAGTGTTTCTCCGGGGAAATGGGTTTCACAGAGGGAAGTGATTAGGACTTGAGGTTCCATTTTTGGACTTTGGGAGTATGGGAATGGACGAAGACGGCAGGCGGCGGCCAAGAAGACGACGACCCTCGCGGCGGCGCCATGAGACTCTGGTGGCTTTCCCGCAAAATTGGTTGCTCTTTCATCATATACGTGATACTAGGAACATGATAGAGGTGGTAGTTTGGGTCGGAGAAGGCTCAAGTGAGCTAGCCACAGTGAAGGCCTTCCGGCCGGCGGCGGTTTCAGCCGCCAGAGCTTTAGACAAATGCTCATGCTCAAGCAAGTGTACTAGTGTGATCAACAAGTAACAGAGATCATGCCAGAGCAAGGAATTGAAATGCAATCAACGAAATCACGAGATTGAGTCTAGGGTTCACCGGGCGCAGGGGAGACGATCGGCGGCGACACAGTCGATTTGAGCTGGATTTTCTGGCTCGGTGGGATTTGTGGGAACGCTAGGAAGCGCAAGGCAGTGGAGATTGGGTTTTATAGGCGGTGTAGATCGGTTGCTGTGGAGAGGCGTTTCGGGAGTGAGCTCCTAGCGCAAGGAGGGGAAGAGGGGAATGGCTTTGGCACCACGCAGGGGGTAGAGAGGGAGGTGGCACTGCGGCTCTGCAGGGTTTGACTCCCGGGCAAGAGTTGAGCAGAAGAGGACAAGGAATGAGGCGGTTCGGCGCGCAGGAAGTGAGTGAGCGAGCGGAGTAGCGGTGTGCGGAGCAAGGGAGGAGGAGGAGCTGGAAGCTGACTAGTGGGGCCGTCGCTATCAGCTCGGTGTGAGCGCGCTAGCCACCAAAAAACCAGCGACGAGGTGGCGGCGCGTGCGGCAGCAAAGTATGTAAGCGGTAGGGAGGCGGTGGGGAGGCGGCTGCAGTGCAACGCTAGAGAAAGGGCGAAGGCGGAAATGCCAGAAAAGGAAAGCGTATTTCCAGGAAAATTGCCAAATTGGGAAGGAAATCAAGATTCAAGCAAAAATCAGTTAAAAATCAAAAACTTTGATTTTTTGGGGTGTTTTAAATTACAAATCTCGTCAAGGTCTTATGGTCAAATATTACCACACGCAAACATATTAGTTAGTCATTGCGGGGCAGATGCTGCACAATTATCGAACCTGGAGCAACACCTCCGGAATCCTCTGTGTAAAACACACTAGTCCAGAATCAGCTAGTGCACACATTGATAACAGGGATACATATCGAGCACAATGATAATTTTTATTAAATAAAGAGTACAACCTTATGACCTAGTTTTACATCAGATGAAAAATTGTCTTTACGCTAAACAGGTTAATTGCTTTGATCTTGTTGCTCATTCTGCCTTTTTTCTGTAGTCAGCTCTGAAATACCCATATTGATCACAATTATGATACTTAAAATTCTTATACTTATCATTCTTCTGAACTAAGTTATAATTTCCACGATCACCCCGATCACATTTCTTATTACGTTTTTGTCTCAAATCACCATTAGGCATCCTTTTTTTGCCAATTTCTTTTATTATTACCATTTTCCTCTCCAAGGTGTAGCTCATAATTATGAGTATGTCTTTCCTTTTCTTGAGAAAATTTTCTATCTTCTTCCATAAGCAATTGATACCTCAGAGTGCACATATTGAGTTCATCTCAGAATGACAGAAAGATACCTTAAAATGTTCCCATGAATTTAGCGAAGAGTTTAGAATAACTATAACCTGTATTTCTTTAGAAAAAGGATAGCTATCATTTTTTTAATTCCTTTGCTAAAACATAGAGTTTATTGAGATACTCATTAATTGAAGTGCTATCATACATCTTAGTAGAGGGAAAGAAATTAACAAGATTAAGCACTTTAATAAGAGATACTTCACCAGAATCTTGTTCCATCCTGCGCATTATTTTTCATGCATTCTGTTCACCCTCATACTCAGCAGCTAAAGAATCAGTCATTGATCCCAACATAAAAATACAAACCCTTTTATTATCTCTAGTCCAATTATTAGATTTTTTGCATAGTTTTTATTTTCATCAATAGTGGCAATTTTCTAGCTCATCCGATTCGTTTTTGTCTATTATGTAATCAATGTTTTCAGCAGAAATAAAAACATGATTTTTCTTTTTCAAACCGTAAAATTTTAGCCATCCAAATTGTAAGATCTAAGCAATTTAGAAAAATATTGTTGGTTGCAATTGTGAGAATAAGTGATACCTAAATATGTAGTGCTTTAGATTAGAAAAAAATAAAAAAAATTCTGTCTTGATTAATCGAACAAAACAGCGTCACCACGGAACCGTGCGAGTGGGAACGATTTTCGAAGACCGTGACTGCCTTGATTAATCGAACATGCCGCGTTCTTTGCTTGCCACGCGCGAGGTGACGTGATGAAGGTGGCACCCTGACTGAGGAGATCAGACGAAGAGATCAGCGGCAGTGCGGCACCACGATTCGAATTGCACGCGTCCTCAGTCTCACGCGGATCGAGGTCGAGGTTCCGGGAGGAAAAACTCCGTGCGGCGCGCTGTGAAGAAACCAGCTGGGCTTTTCTCACATTAGATTGATTTTGTGGAGCCTATCTGATCTACTTTTTATTTTTCTGTTTTTTCTAGTGTAGCTCATAATTGCATTATAAGTCTAGAGGGTAAGTATCTATTTATAAACTCCACTTTTAGGTGTTACAAAGTGATTCCATCTATTTCTGATACACTATGAAACTTCTGAACCATGTCACTAATCACGATCAGACATACCAGTTTTATGTGTCTAAAATATATTAGTTTCTAGCACATATGTGCGAGACATGCGTCATGATCAGATTGTTTATGAGATCAATTCCAATATAATCATGTGGGTCAACAGTCTGCAGAGCTGATCCTGTAAAAGAAATCTAGCTATTCCGCCCTGTGTTGTATCTGACTTAAATATATACATACATATTAAATTTCAGTAGACTCAATCTCAATAAATATGTCTACTATATTCTTAGTATAGCCGTTCTCGGTATCTCAAGTATTAATTTCTCAAGTTAAATTCTGCATCAAATTATTTTCAATCACTTGCATTAATAATATAAATAATTCCACAATGAGTAAAACAGATAATAACTCTAATAAATATTAAAATCCATATAAAAATTCCAACAATTTCATGCATTTTAAAAACCCAATTTGGCATCGCTACCCAATCTGGGAAGCCACTATAGAATAAGTATCACACAAAACTTCCTGGTCAAATTTGTTCAGACTTTTGCAATGCAACTTTTGCTGTGTTTCCATAACACTTACAAATGCAATTTAGAAAAGTCAGATAACATCTACTTTCCTATCCAATCCAGCTATTGGTTACAATTGGCACATCACATATATTATTGTGTACCTAGAGTGGCCCTTAGACCGATCATTTCGACTAAAAAATTGGTTTATAGTTAAAATTATACTATACTAGCTGAAATTATACTGTAACTGATGGTGATTTATTTTACGTAATTAAATTTAAAAAAATAAAAAAATATATCAGCCAATCATGGGCAATATAAACGAATACGGAAAAAAGAACCGGCAATAAACTTAAAAAAAATCAAAAAAATTAGAAAAAAATAAAATTTAATAATAATAAAAATAAACCAGGAAGTCGAGCGCAAATCGAGATATGCGGGGCTTCCTTTGAAAACGCTTGGAAAACCCATGGTGGATGTGCACCAAAGCAATCCACGGCCACTTAGCTCCGGCGGCCGTTACTAGTGCATGTTGTCAGGTGGGATCTCCACAGCGATCAGAGTCAAAGAGTACTACTACTTCCATCTTCCAAGCATGATCATGCCCTCATTGAATCCATAAGCACACGGCCGGGGACCATGCATATATGCAGATGCGGTGTCAGTAGCCAAGCATGGAGACCTTCCTGGAAGATCAAGTACGTGCTATCCCTATGCGTGGCCAGAAGAAACCCAGACCCCACCAATAATGTAGTATTGATCAACTTGCTGCAACTGCATGCTCAAGTTTTCTTGGTGTGATTAAGACAAATGGATCTTAGTGGCCTGCATCATGTATACTTCAATGTGCAATGTTAATCATGACGAACGCGAAAAACATGCATTGTTTGTGTAGGACCAAAAGGCAATAGAGAGGGTGATTGATACCGATTAAAATTTTTCTCTAAATACTTTTGATCCTTCATTAAAATAACTACAGAGTTACAGAGATTAGGATCAACAGCCAAAAACCCAAAGTGTCGCTCAAGATATCAAACTCCGGAGAAACTCCTCATGTGGCGATCGGTGGCTACCTAGTCGATCGACCTCGATGGTTAGACCACCGGCACCAAGCTAGTGTAACTGGCCCCTTAGCGGTTGGATCGTGAACAAGGTGGTCTGACTGATTTCAACCCCAGACGATTTAAAATTTGGTGTAACTTCAAAAACACAAGTTTAAAAAATATAAAATTTCAACTCTATCCTCACTTACATCCCCACCCACCACCTCATGATATTTCTGTTGGCTCCAAGGGCGAGAAAAAAGGTAGACAAGCTGCAAAGGTCCTTCTTATGGAAAGGGAAGGAAGACATGAATGGGGGATACTGTTTAATCAACCGGAGAAAATGTTGTACATCCAAACAACTTGGTGGACTTGGGATCACTGACCTTGATAAATTTGGAAGAACACTCCATCTTCGTTGGCTAGCTCTAATATGACTGGACAAGCTAGTTCAAACCTTGGACAGGGATCCGCGTCCCATATGACACAATGGACCATCATTTGTTCGAGGCCTTTACAGTGATAACCATTGGGAATGGTGAAAAAACAACCTTCTAGCAAAATCGCTAGTTGGAGGGTGACACGTTCAAAAAACAGAGAAGGGACTTTAATGGCAAGGCAATATATATTATGTGGAACATATGGAAGGAAAGGAATAGGCGGGTCTTCCAAAATATTTCCTCTACGGTGTTAGAAGTAGCACTCAACGCAAAGAAAGGCATCAAGCAATGGCGAAGAGCCTTCTTAGACTTGTAATCGTGTCTCTCTTTGTTTTTGCTTGCATAGTGCATATCCGTCCTGGCACGTGCAGTGTCTTCCCCTCTTTTGGTCTCTTGCCTTTTGTTTAGCCTCGGTTTCATCCGCCCCCTATACTCTTTTTCTCCTCTTAGGCCCTGTTTATTTAGGCTTAAGCTTCACCGCTTAATATGGCTTGAGCTTCTGACTTCTGGCTTATTTTTGCACTATTCATAATTTCGTCTTTTTCTGAATTTTTGTCTTTTTTGAGCTTTTTTGCCGGTTCTTTTTTTCCCCGTATTCGTTTGCGTTGTCTGTGATGGGCTAACAAATTTTTTATATTTTTCAATTTTTAAATTTAATTATGTTGAATAAGCCTCATCATTCTGATGTTTTTTCACCACTCTGATGTTTTCAGCCATAAGCCACCAAAAATAAGCCGAACTGAACACCACCTTTGGCTTCTAGCTTAAAGCTAACTTTTTGACTTAAGCAGCTTAAAAGCAATATGATTTTAAGCCAAGCTAGGCTCTTTGGCAGTCTATTCTTTTGGCTTTTGATATACGGCTTATTATTGAAATATCTAAAATACCCATGGTTCTAGTGACTTGTTTGCTCACTGTCAACGATTACATCACCGAGATTTCGAAACTTTTCATGTAGTATCAAGTTTGAGAACAGTTTTCACAAGCATCCAGCATGAATGACTTTACATCAATCCACATTTGAGAAATACAACATTTTTTAGAACTTTGACAACCAAATATGAATTCATTGTTCACAAAAGAAAAAGGGAATTCTGAATCAAAGGACGACAAGGGCATGATGAGGTCTTGCTGTGGTAGTCAAGGGGACTTGATGAGGCGACACGAACAGTGAGGCGGCTTGCGCTTGACTAGGGGAGGTGCCACTGTAGGGTGAGGCAACGCTGAGGAGTCAGGGTCACGGAGGAGGCGATGGAAGGGATCTGACAGTAGCAATGGGGATCTGAATGGCGGTGGCGTCGGGGACCAAGATGAGGATGGTGGCTTCGGTCAATAGGGCTCACCAGCGTGGCCGCCAGCAAGGATGCAAGTGGTGACGCAGCACCCTAGCGCCGCACGTGAGAGAGGAGTGAGGGAAGAAGCCAAACGTTTCAGTGAGTGAGGGGAAGAGAAATGAGGAGAGGATGGAGAGATTTTGAGTTTATTTATGATGGTATTTGATGGGTAATTTCAGCGAAGTTGAGTGGCAATAGGCTATTTTCAACCCGCAAAAGTCAAAAAAGCTTCCTTGAACTGGCTTTTGGCTTATAGTTACAACGTGAAGCTTTTTCAAAAGTCTAATTAGAAAGCTGCCTCTTTGTTTGAGCTTTATTTTTTTAGTTTTTAAGCTAAAGAAAAAGCCTAAACAAACAGGGTCTTAATTAAATAGTAGATCTCCTGCCTGTTTCTTAAAAAAAAACAAGAACATGATATAGGGTATGTTCTTTTTGGCTGAAGCTTATAGCTTTTGGCTGCGGTTTGTGGCTTTTAGACTATTGTGAGAGAGATTACAGAGTAACAGAAACCCACGTGCGGTTTTTGTCGATATAAATGAAATCGGTACAGTATGTATTACAATTATCTAGTAGATCCTATCTTGAAAAGATACTCCGTTTAAAAGCTAATTACTGTAGAAAAGTCGAAATGATAGGGCCCTGATTCATCTTGGCTTGCGCCTATCAGCTGCACCTAATATGCGTCCAAAACTGACGGCATTGCCAAAGAATCGAAGCCGCGAGGATAATTTAGAATGTTCCTGTTACATCGTATGGCCTTTTTTTTTTGTGGTTGCTTACACCTCATCAATCCATATGTCCAAGTTGTTGTTAACTTACTGGTTTCTGGAGGTCAACAAATTAAAGAACAGAGATCCATGCAGAAGTCTCCGATTCTCATGTCTCTTGGTGTGCATTAAGAGGGGAGGATTCAGAGATGCAAATCCTAACAAGACCGCACCATGCATCGACGCATCAGCATGCACTAACTAGCCAAGGCCGGTTGATTGCTGCCACCATTATTAGTTAGGTGAATGCTTGCCTTGCTTGCTCTTCACAATGTGAAAAGAACCACTCCTCCAATGCACTCTCAGCCCCGGCTGACTGCTCATCTCTTTAGCTAGATGCATACTTAAAGCATGGAAGAGAGAAAAAAAAGAGAGAGATGGAGAGAGAGATATGCTTTGCCTTTGGGCAGATGGACCCGTGTCTTTGTGATGCATATATGCATATCTCCATATTTTTTTTTGTCATAAGTGTGTTTTCTGGATCTTGATTGCTAAGAAACTAGATGTTGGATTTAAGGGTCTTTCGTTCCCTAAAGTTAGCTTATCTTATGAGGTGAGAGACTCTTCCATTTATAAGTTAGTTTGCTTGTCCTTCCATAACTAATGTGGAACTATTTCAACACTAAACTTTCTTGAGATCCGGAGCACTTCAAATATTTTCCTTATAATAAACTGAAACACAAGAGTGCTGTCACTGCGACTTTACCCAAAGACTCAATGAGAGCTGACCATTAGGGGAATGAATTATTTGTGGGTGCCCATTGTTGTACAATACTGACAATCCGAAAAAATTCTCTGGAGGAACTATGTTCAGTCAAAATGTGACACTGTTGTGATACACCGGGAAAAAAGTCTCTATCTCCATCTATCCTTCGCTCCGGCCATCTCCTGCATGCTTTTCTTTACAAGCTTATTGCTCCTGCACTCGTCCCAGCTTCTCCATGTGGCTCCCTGAAGTCCTGAACCACACTCCATTTTGCCAACCAACGAATTGTGCAATGCAACACACCGCATTCTCTATTGACATATATGTGAATATAAGATCAGATTTCGCAAAACTACATGTATTTTGCTATAACTATCAGATAGCGTACAATGATAGTTATACATGTGTAGTTGTTGATAGGTTATTGATTTGGTCATGTCAAAGTATGTTTTGTGGAATTTACTCAAAATACAAAAGCAAGATGTTGTAGTTGTCCCTGTAATTCCGTTTTAGTCGTGTTTCAGTTGAGGTGCTGCCGCTCAGCTTCCTTGCCGAGACGGCTAGCTCTTTTGTAAAACCTTTTTTTCTCTCCTTAGTTGTTGAATGGCAGCGCTCCTGCCTAAGTTTCAAAAAAACAAAAAAAAAAAAACAAAAGCAAAATGTTGATTCATGTTCAGAGGAATCTTTGGTTGTGTTATGCCACAAGAAACCAGACTACGGGCTGTTCTTTTCCTCCGATGTTGACGACTTTTGGCTTTTGCTACAGTACCTAACTTTCAAACGAAGTATTTTTTCAAGATGGGGTCTACAAGTTAAACGATCTACACGTTAAAAGCCTAACATCTGTGCCATCCAAAATCGCAAGTGAGTATCTCTCTCCATAATCTGTACCGTAAACAGCCAATATTCAAAAATTTCAGTTAAAAGCTATAAGCCGTAGCCGTTGTCAAACATGTCCTACAGTTCGTTTTCCATCTTTGGGAAAGAAGGGCTGATGAAACTCCTCGTCCTTCTCCACCTTTGGGAAGAAGAGCACACAAAACTCATAACGTTTTCTACCTTTTGTGAAATATGGCGAAGTGAATGGAACGTAACGAGAGAGGTTACCATGTTGTTGTTTTCTTGTGTATGGATGGGTGCAAAGTACACCAGTCAAGTAGTAAGCGCCAGCAAGGATCGTTGAGTGAGCCCATGCAGGGCTATCAAAAGGAAAAAAGCTCGGTCAAGTTTGGTAGACTCAAACACTTTGATAGTTTAAAGTGACATAAGTTTAAAGTGAAAAACTTAAAGCACACGACAAAACAGAGAATATAATCATAAACGCAAGCGACACAAGTTTAAAGTGAAAAACTTAAATTGGAAAAAAAAATACAGAAACACACAAAGACGACAATCAACTTATGTGTTAGCGCACGCTTCGTGCTCCTTCCATACATGTGATTGTAGCACGTCTGGCACATGCGCTGTGGCTTGCCGTCCTTCTTGAACTGGCCTTCCGTGATTGTCTCTAGCCTTCCTAATCTCCTGAGTACTGTTTCCATAAACCGGTGATGAGATAAGGCAGGCTTGAGTATATATGCGTATTGATTTCTTAGATCAATCAATAGTGTATTGCCAATTGCATACGTTCTCATGGTATCAGACGCATGATCTCTTGCACGCTTTCGCCTTTCCCATCCTCGGCGAACCTAGTCAACATCCTTCTCTTCGATGGCCTTGCCCATCGACGTCGCCGTCGAGGCTGCGGCCGCCGTGGTCCGCGCCTGTCTTGCCCCGCGCCTGACGGCACCGACGCCACGACCCCCACTCTTGACGCTGCCGCCCTCGATGCTGTCGCCTTGGCCGCAGCTGCTGCTACGATGACGCTTGTCGCACCTCCGACCACTTCTGCCATTGCTGCCCATTGGACAGTCTTCCTCGACTCCTGACGCGATCGCTGTCCTCAACGTTAGGGCGCTCATCCCCATCACCCTCGACCTGGCGGCCTCCAACTACTCCAAGTGGCGCGGCCTGATGCTCGTGGTACTCGGCAAATATGCCCTCACTGATCACGTCCTCGTCGACACTCCAGAGCCCGACCGTCCAGACTAGGCATGCATGGACTGCGTTGTCCTCTCCTAGCTCTACGGCACTATTTCCGCAGAGCTTCTCAAAATCGTCATGGGCGCTGCGGTCACCGCATGCATTGTATGGCGAGGGCTCGAGCACCAATTCCTCGGCAACATGGAGAGCCGCGCGCTACACATGGAAGCCGAGTTTCGCACATTCAGTCAAGGCGTCCTCTCCATCTCTGATTATTGCCACCGCCTCAAAGGGATGGCTGATGCTCTTACCGATCTCGGCGAGACCGTCAGCGACAGGACGTTGGTTCTCACTACCCTTCGTGGCCTCAACGAATAGTACTCTCATATGGCCACCTTCTTCCCCATGCAGCGCCCCTTTCCCACCTTTGTCGAAGCATGATCCCAGCTTTTGCTCGAAGAAATCAACTGCTCCAAGCGCCCTACCGAGCAGCAGCAGCAGCTACCGACTGCGTTCGTCTCCGCCAGTCGCCCCTTGGCCGGCCACGGTGGTGGTGCCAACAGTGGCTTTGGCGGAGGCAGCTCCGGCGGATCGACAAGTGGAGGCAACTCTTCTGGCGGCAACAACAACAATCGGCGCGGTCGGCGTCGCGGTGGCCAAAATGCCGGGCAACAACAATTCCTCCGGCGGCAATGGCGGCTAAGGCTTCTCCAACAACAGCCGCCCGCACGTGGCCTTCCCCGCAATCCACAGGCGGGACGATTCGGATGTGGCGGCGGCGTCTTGCACGCGCTGCTTCGTCTGCTGGGCCCCCGTCCAGGGCTCCCTTTGCTGGCGCGATGGGCCACCTTCCGCCAGCGCCGGCTCCTTTGTCGCCGCTAGCACCCCCTGCCGCCAGCACACCTGCTACACCGATTGGACACCTCTTGGCAACACAACGCACTGGGACCAGCAGGCTTTGGTCAACGCCTTTACCACGACGACGCTACATCCGCCACCGTTGAGTGAATGGTATATGGATACGGGTGCCACTTCTCATATGACTTCGGATGCTAGTATTCTCTCCGTTGCCCACCCTCCTAGCCACCATACTCCCTCCTCTATTGTTGTTGGCAATGGCCATTTACTCCCTGTTACACACACTGGTGCAACTAACTTTATTACTCCTACTTCTAACTTTCAGCTTCACAATGTCCTAGTTACTCCCCAGCTTATTAAAAATCTTATCTCAGTTCGGCAATTTACTATTGATAACTCTTGCTCTGTCGAGTTTGACCCCTTTGGCTTTGACCCCTTTGGCTTATCTGTGAAGGATCTTCAATCCAAGAACGTGATCACCAGGTGCAATAAGTCCGAACATCTCTACCCCTTTTGCCTCCGCGCACGCTCGCTCGAAGCCCTTGTCGCCCACACCACCAACAACACCCTATGGCACTGCCGCCTCGGCCATCCTGGCCGTGAGGCCCTTTCACATCTCTCTAACTATTATGGTATACCTTTAAATAAAGGCGAGACCGAGTCCATTTGTCATGCTTGTCAACTTAATCGCCATGTTAGCCCTTTTCTTTTTCTAGCTCTCGAGCCATTGCAAATTTTGATCTTATTCATTGTGACCTTTGGACCTCCCCCATTGTCAGTGTATCGGGCTACAAATATTGTTTAGTCATTGTTGATGATTGGTCTCACTTTCTGTTGACCTTTCCATTGCGTCTTAAGTCTGACACTTTTACTACCCTCTCTAATTTTCTCTTATGTTTGCACCTAGTTTGCCACCACCATCAAGGCTGTTCAGTGCGACAACGGCGGCGAGTTTGACAACTCCGCCTCCCGCTTCTTCTTCCTCTCCAATGTTGTCCACCTTCGCATGTCGTGTCCCTACACTTCTTCCCAAAATGGCCGCGTCGAACGCATCATCCGTGCTACAAACAACATCATACACTCCCTACTTTTTCAAGCCAGCCTTTTCACCGCCTATTGGGTAGAAGCCTTACACACTGCCACCTACCTCCTAAATTGACACCCAACCAAAACCTTGAACTTTCAGACACCCTACTTTGCCCTCCATGGCACACACCCATCCTACGATCACCTCCGAGTTTTTGGTTGCACTTGTTACCCCAATCTTTCTGCCACTGCCTCTCACAAATTGTTCCCGTGCTCCACTTTATGTGTCTTTTTGGGCTATTCTTCTGAGCACAAGGGTTATCGTTGCCTAGACATCTCCACCAACCGTCTCATTGTTTCTCGGCATGTCGTCTTTGAGGAGCACACATTTCCATTTGTCCTTTTACTGACGGCTAATACTGAGGCTACTAATCTTGATTTTTTGGAGATTGATTGTGCGGACTTGCCTCCCCCCATCGGCACTCTTCGGCCCTCTTCGGTGGTGACTACGCCACCGCGGCCCAGTCCCGACACGACCAACATGCCGGCGATCCGGCCGTGCGTCTCCTTGGTCGGCCGGGCGTACTGGGGCAGCTGATGGACCAGCCGAGGAGCGCTCCTCTGGGCCGTCTTCCACTCCGGTTGGGCCTCCTCCCACTATACAGCCCAGCTTGGCCCCTTTATCGAAGGCCCTCCTGACCTCCGCCGGGCTACCGACTACGGCTGCCCAGCCGACCATGGCTCCTCTGCCGACTACGGCTGTCCAACCTAGCATGGCTCCTCTACCGAGGGAGCTTCCAGATTCTGTCGTACCCGCCACCCTGGTTGTCAACACTCATGGCATGACTACTCGTGGCAAGCTCGGTTTCCGACAGCCCAAGTAGCACTTCGAGCTCCATACCGAGGTGCTCTCTCCAGTTCCGCGCACTTACCATGCCACACTGGTTGATCCTCATTGGAGGGCGGCCATGGAGGAGGAGTACTCCGCCCTCCGCTCCAGCAATACGTGGGATCTCATCCCCCGTCCACCCAACACCAACCTCGTTACTGGCAAGTGGATCTACAAGTACAAATTTCATGCCGATGGGACCCTTGATCGGTACAAGGCACGGTGGGTTCTTCGGGGTTTCACTCAACGCCCCAGCATTGATTTTTCTGAGACATTCAGTCTAGTGGTCAAGCCTGCTATCGTTCGCACCGTCCTCAGTCTAGCTCTCTCCCGCAATTGGCCCATTCACCAGCTTGATGTCAAGAATGCCTTTCTTCACGGCACATTGCAAGAGACAACCTACTGCAGTCAGCCTTCTGGGTTTGTGGATCCTTCTCATCCGGACTATATCTGCCGTCTGAACAAGTCTTTGTATAGCCTCATACAAGCACCTCGGGTGTGGTTCTGTCGTTTTGCCACCTATCTTCAGTCTATTGGTTTTTTGGAGACTAAATCAGATGCTTCCCTGTTTGTTTGGCGCCGTGGGACTGACCTGATCTACCTGCTCCTGTACGTGGATGACATCATTGTCACAGCGTCCACCCTGGTTCTTCTCCAATGGGTCATCTCCTCCCTTCAGTTAGAGTTCTCTATGAAGGATCTCAGTGAGCTACATCATTTTTGGGTGTTTCTATCTCGCACCGTCCCGAGGGCCTTTTTCTTTCCCAGCACCAGTATTGCCTTGACATTTTGGACCATGCTGGTATGACTCATTGCAAGCCGTGCAGCACTCCGGTCGACACTCAAGGGAAGCTCTCTGCCGATGGCGATCCGGTTGATGACCCCACTGATTATCGCAGCATTGCTGGTGCTCTGCAGTATCTCACATTCACTCGTCCAGACATCACCTACGCCGTTCAGCAGATTTGCTTGTTTATGCATGATCCACGTGCTCCACATCTGGCGGCCATGAAGAGGATTCTACGCTATGTCTCTGGGACCCTAGATCATGGCTTAGCGCTTCACCGATCCTCCTCTGCGGATCTGGTTGTCTACTCCGACGCGGATTGGGCCGGCTGCCCTGATACGCGCTGGTCTACCTCAGGCTATGCTGTCTTCCTCGATGATAATCTCGTGTCATGGTTATCTAAATGTCAGCTAACCATCTCCCGATCCAGCGTTGAGGCATAGTACCGTGCAATTGCAAATGTTGTTGCAGAAGTTTACTGGCTACGACAACTCCTTCTTGAGTTACATCTTCCCCCTCGTCAGGCCACCGTCATCTACTGCGACAACATCAACTCCGTCTACCTCTCCACCAACCCGGTGCAGCATCAACATACCAAGCACATCGAGATCGATCTGCACTTCGTTCGCGAGTGCGTCGGCCTTGGCGAGGTCCGCGTCCTGCACGTGCCTACCGCCTCTCAGTACGCCGACATCTTCACCAAGGGACTGCCCGCATCTGTCTTCATCGACTTTCATTCCAGCCTGAACGTGCGGCCAGCCGCAGCTCCGTCTGCCGGGGGGGTGTTAGCGCACGCTTCGTGCTCCTTCCATACATGCGATTGTAGCACGTCCAGCACATGCGTTGTGGCTTGCCGTCCTTCTCGGACTAGCCTTCCGTGATTGTCTCTAGCCTTCCTAATCTCCCGGGTACTGTTTCCATAAACTGGTGATGAGATAAGGCATGCTTGAGTATATGTACGTATTGATTTCTTAGATCAATCAATAGTGTATTGCCAATTGCATACGTTCTCATTATGCATCACGAATGCGAGACACAAATTTCAAGTGAAAAACCTAAATTAGTAAAAAAACTACAATGTACAAAGATGATGATCGGTTTGGGCAGGGATGGATCCAAAGAGGCTCGTGGGGTACACAAGACACCGAATCTAATTTGTTTTTCTATTGTATAGTCTATGTAAATTTAAATGTAAACACTCAGCCTAAATCGAAGGACACCTGGTTAGGCCAGTTCAAAGATTAAAGCTCTCGATCTCCTAGCTCGTGCTGTTCTACTCGACGCTCCCACAGCTGGGCCCAGGACACGTAGCCTAACATATGCAAGTGTAGCCCAGCTGACACAAGCATGATCCAAGGCACTCGGCCAGTCAAGTCACTCTACAAAGTGAAGATAGCAGGTAGATATCGTACCACACATGCATCGTGTTGCCCAGTCACTCGCGCCTTGTTCCTTTCCTCCCTCTGTCTTGTATAGTGCGAAAGCAAAATCCATCCTCTAGCTTGGTTGAGGCTTGCAAATGGACTGAATTTATAAGTTATAGTTTGAATATTACGATTGTTGGTTGGTTTTTGTTAAATTGTAGGGTTAATAATTAGGATTTTAATTTGGTTTTTTGAAAATTAGAATACCCACCTACTTCATTGCAAATAAGAGAAACAAATTATACATGTAATTATATATATCGTAAAGCGGTGAACTCGGTCATTTTCGTTCTGATTTGGCCCCTAGGTTTGGGTTAGTCAGTTTGTGTCTGCCTTTATGTCTGGAAGACGGGGCAAGACTCAAAGAGTGTTTACCTTAATTCCGTACAGCATTTTCGTCCGTAGCTAAGATAACAATAGCAAGTTTTTCCTTTGATAGAAGACAAGAGCATGGTCTGATTCTGAATAGCTGGTGCTAATCGCCTTTTGGGTTAGGCTTCGACTTTATAGTCTTATAGTAAGTTATGTTTTGCTCTGTTTTTGGCTCCATGTGGGATGTGGCCGACAACACCACGCATTTGTCCTCCCACATGAACAAGCGATAGGAACGGGAACAAATTTTTACTAGGAGAGCCTCAACTTGATGCCCAACATTAATATCGTTAGATCCTGATCTAACAGGTGTGGAGAACGTCAGGATTTTGCAGAAATATACTGGGGTTTGTTCAGAACGTCAGGATTTTGCAGAAAACAGTGTAATCCTCGCTGAAATACAGTTTTAAAGACGCAGTCCACTCTCCAAGCCATTCTGCAATATAAATTCTTCAGTTCTCACCAAATACGCTCCCACAAATTACAGGGCATGTGCATCTTTGCTTACCGACTAAGGGCCTGTTTGTTTCAGCTTCTGGCAACTGCAGCTACTCCTAGAATCTGCAGCTCAAACAAACAGTCCAGATTTTCATCCAGATTCTAAGTAGCGGAAGCTACGAATCCGAAAATGAACTAGTAGCGAAGTGGGGTTATCCAGCTTCTCCAGATTCTGACTAGCTGGATACTCACCAGCTACTTCTCAGAATCTACAGCTGAAACAAACAGGCCCTAAGTCGAAGTGGTGGCGCATATATTCCAGCCCATTCCTTGCCTGATAGATGGATAGATAGACTGACGCTACCCCGGGCACCTCCATTGTTGCCGGCACAGGAAGCCGTAGGCAGCAGAGACGACAGGGACTCCCTTTCCCCGGAAGTGGATCGCGTGGATATGCTATCCACGTACTGCCATTCCTCGAATATTAAAACCTCTGGAATCAAGTGCTGGAACATGAATGGGTGCACGATCGAGTGACTCGGATCCGTCGATCGACAGCAACACTAGTTGCATCTCCATCGAGATCGAGAGGCGCGACCAATGGAATCGATCGTGGTGTGCTACTAGCTAGTTACTGTGTGCACATGCATATGCATGGAGCGAGTGCATTCACATAGCTACAGGGGTGGTCAAAAGGCTCGAGGCATACGTTGCGTCGTGCGCGCGGGCGATGCATGCATGCCGAGCTGACGACGACCTGACTTTGCGCGGTGCTCTCGTCTGCTTCGCGTGAGCGCGCGCGCGCGCGTTATAAATTGGCGGCTCCGCGAGCTCACTTTCTCGCCGCAGCTTGGGAGAAGTAGCTAGAGCTAGCTTGTGAGCTAGGCAACTAGCGCCGCAGTCTCACGTACGGTGTAGTGATCTGCCGTGTGCTTGTGCCGGCCGTGTGTGTGTGTAGGAGAGGAGAGGAGGCAGGACGTACGTAGTGTGGCTAGCCATGGGTGTGGGGAAGGTTATGAACGACGTGAAGCCGTACATGGCGATGGTGCTGCTGCAGGTGGGGTTCGCCGGGATGTACATCGTCGCCGTCGCGTCGCTCAAGCGAGGCATGAGCCACTACGTGCTCGTCGTGTACCGGAACCTCGTCGCCACCGTCGTCATGGCCCCCTTCGCCCTCCTGTTCGAGAGGTAATCGATCGGTCCACATGCAGCCAGCCAGCGCTACACACCCATTCATGCATATGTCCACCCGTACTTCTCTTGATTTTCTCCTGTGGGTGCTCTCGATTAAACAAGCATGTCCTCTGGTTTCGAGCTCGATCCATCTGGTTTTAGTCTAGGTTGCAAAATTCAGGCCGATATGTCTTCAGTTTGCTACACACGCACAGCGTACGCATTGGTGAGCTGTGCTGTGAGCCACCAATGGATCTTGTGTAGTACTACTCACTACGTACTAAAGCTCACATGCATCTAATAAGCATGCAGACTCCACATTGCGCAACCATCGCAGAATTGAGTGATGTAATAATCCGGCAATTTCGTTTTTAAGAAAAGGACTAGTAATCCGGGGAAAAAGTAGGCCCTTTTTTGGGTCTGTGGCTTATGCCTTATAACTTATGATTTTCTCTGAATAACTAAACGGAGTAATTTCTATGTCTTTTTTTCAAGCGACTTATCAGGATAATCTTATCGAAATAGTTTATCGATATTCGATTTGTTCACACAAACGTTTATGATAAGATCAAAATTATAATGGCGTATACAATACAAGATGATTATATATCATATATGAATGCTTAAAGAGAGAGAATATAGCCATATCATCAAGCACCTATGCAAAATTTATTTCCTCCAATGCAAGTATCTCGTCCGTGGGTGCTTAGATATTATATTATCTATTAATTAGATATAGTTATATACATAAATATCTGCTAAGCACCGATGCTTATTTAAGCATCGATGCTTTTTTATTACAAAGCATCTCTCTAAGAGTCTGCATTAAACATGTTCTAAGCCACCGGCCACAAGAGAAAAGAACCATCCGCTATTTAAGCATCGGTACTTCTTTATTACTAAACATCTCTCTAAGAGTCTGCATCAAACATGTTCTAAGCCACCGGCCACAAGAGAAAAGAACCACCCGTAACCCATTCCAGACTTTTTGTGCCAAAGGTATATATTCACCTGAGCCTTTTTCTCTGTCTGATGTTCAGTCAGGACACCGCTCGAATCTACCGAATCGACACATACACGGATACATCCCGAAAGCCTACGTTTTTTACGGTGTAAACGTATTATACCCTGTTTCCAATTTATTTTGGCTTTAACTTCTAATTTCTAATTTTAAAAAACAGAAGTCAAAATAAATACATTGGCTTCTTAATTTTATTATTTGGTTTTTTTCTTTTTCTTTACATTATCGATAGAGATATAACAATATTTTTTTATTTTTTCTCTAATTGAATGATTCAGAAAAAAATAATAGTTACTACAGTGTAATTTTTACCAAAAACTAATAGTAAGAAGTGGGAACCGCTAAAAAGGTCGGAATAAACGACCCCTCGATCTAGTGATTAATTATACCACACGCTCAAATGCTTGCATGGCATGCATGCAACATAAAAAAACTACCTGAATGATTATTTTAACTTTTAAATGTTTTCATTCGTGATGTTAATTACATGTTTTGATTAAAATTTGATTTGCTTCATTGTAGGGGAGTGAGGCCCAAGATGACAGTGAAAATCTTCATGAAGATCGTGGGGCTTGCCTTACTTGAGTACGTGACAATTCAGTTTTGTTCTACAACACACGATTGCAACCTGCAGTAGGCACGAAGAAATTAATTTGCTAATGGTCTAAAAAAGAAATTAATTTGCTAATCTGCACGAATGCATCCCGTTTCAGGCCTGTGCTTGACCAGAACTTGAACTACACCGGCTCGAAGCTGACCTCCGCCGGCTTCGCGTCAAGCCTCGTCAACATTCTCCCCGCCGTCACATTCCTCATGGCCGTCCTTCTTAGGATGGAGAAAGTGAAGCTCCGGAGCCTCCACAGCCAGGCCAAGATCGTCGGCACGGTCTTCACCGTCGCCGGCGCGGTGCTGATGATCATGTACCACGGCCCGGTCGTGCAGTTCCCGTGGTCCAGAGGCCACCACCACGGTGCCGCCGCCGCCGCGACGGCGGCCGCCAGCCAGGGCGGCGCCACCTGGCTCAACGGCACCATCATGGTCGTCGCCAGCTGCGTCACCTGGTCCGGCTTCTTCATCCTCCAGGTACAGCGCCCCGCCATTGCAGCGCTTAGTCGATCTCGTGCAAATGGCCAGCGAATGAACTGACGACATATGCGCCGTGCAGTCCAACACGCTGCAGAGCTACCCGGCGGAGCTGTCGCTGACGACGCTGATCTGCGCGCTGGGCTCGGTGATGAGCGGCGCGGTGGCCCTCGTGGCGGAGCGCCGCGACATGAGCGTCTGGGTCATCGGCTTCGACGCCCGCCTCTTCACCGCCGCCTACTCCGTAAGCCTAACCAACCATTCGCCAAATCGCCATTAACGCCTCTTAATCGTACGCCACAAGTGTGCAGCCGTTACAATCAATTGTGCATACATGTTAATGGATGCAGGGCATAGTGTGCTCCGGCGTGGCCTTCTACGTGCAGGGGATCGTGACGAGGGCGCGCGGCCCGGTGTTCGTGACGGCCTTCCAGCCCCTCTGCATGATGATCACCGCAGTCTTGGGCTCCATCATACTCAAAGAAGAGATCACTCTGGGAAGGTAAATTAATCAACTCGTTGATTAAGCACCACACCATACTCTAATGAAGGAGTTGATTGGCCACTAATCGACAGTAGTAGCCTTTCAAGAGGTCGCTAATTAAGTGACTAATTAAGCACTTGATGCGTCCATTTAATATACTACTCCCGTTTGTGTGGTCTCAGTGTGATTGGCGCAGCGATCATAGTGGTCGGCCTCTACTGCCTCATCTGGGGCAAGAGCAACGACCACCTCGACAAGCCGGTTGCCGTCGCCTCCGAGAAGGCCCTGCCGTTGACCTCGGTGGCCAACGGGAATGGCAACGGCGCCAACGGCAAGCATGTCGTCCTCGGGGACCACGCCGTCGACGTCGAGACGCCGGTGGTGAAGGGTGGCTGCTACTAGATAAAAATAGAAGCCAGCTCGACCCGTTGTATGCGTGTGCATTCTGCTTGTGTATGAGCTACAGAGCTAGTGTATAATTCAGAAAAGAAGGTGCATGCGTGGTCTTAATTTCTTCTTACATTTTTAGTTGGCGGGGGGTCAGATGATTTATTAGTAGATTGTTAGCTATGTAACTGGATAAAGATATGTATGGAGTAGTGCTGCTTAATCCTCTCTGCTATCGTAGGGATGGAATTAATTGTTGTCCTAACTACCTTTGCTTAACTTGAGCATCATCCCTCATTTGTAATGTATTTCACTGCTACCACTAAGTTTTGCTCCATTTGCAATAATATATCGGTGACTCGCTGTTTCAGCTTCAACTTCTGACTTATTTTTTACTATTTATAAAGTTCATCTTTTTCTGAACTGTTGGTTTTTTAGCTTTTTTGCCGGTTCTTTTTTTCCTGTATTCGTTTGCGTTGTCCGTGATGAGCTAGCATATTTTTTCTATTTTTATTTTTCTGTAAATTTAATTACGCTAAATAAATCATCTTAAGTTATAGTAAAATTTCAGCCGTTGCAGTTTAATTTCAGCCATAATTCTCACGCTCTGTTCCATATGGAGTCCAATCGTATCCAAAGGTGCTGTCCTTCGAATCTGCAAAGAATATATGTGATGATCTGCTTTTCCTTGTGCTAGCTTTGCTGCCTCTTTCCGGTATGCATAATTCATGTCTTTAGCTTAGTGCCGGGTGACACAGATCGAACATTTTGGCAATTGGCGTCCCTGTCTAAGCTTAGCTAGCTGCAGCTCCTGGATATGACAAAGCTCCCAATTGATCTCTCTAATGCAAACTTTAATAGCCTAAAAGTAGCTGGCCTTTGGTTAGCGCACGAGGGGCTGATCACGATCTCATAAAATTCCTATCGAAACACGCTTACGTGCGTAGAATTTGAACCCCTAATAGGTGGAGTCATAACACCCACAACTCTATCGTCTCACCAAGGAGTGGTTACTAACACAAGATTCTCAATGCAATTTGCTTGCGCATTCTTCATTCTTCCAATCGAAGTCGACGTGACAACATTATGCAGCCCAAGTAGGAATACGTTGCGTACATCCGTAGCGATGCATGGGGGAGGCGTATCAGGTAGAAACCCATGCCACAAAGTTATGTGGGCCTGTTCTTTTTAGCTGCGGTTTATGGCTTATGGCTGAAATTTTTGAATTTTGGCTGTTTGCGATAGAGATTGTGGAGAGAGAGATACTCGCTTGCAATTTTGGTTGATACAGATGTTAGGCTTTTAACGTGTACTACAATTAACTTGTAGATCCTATCTTGAGAAAATACTCTATTTAAAAGTTAGATACTGTAGCAAAAACCAAAAGCCGCTTTTGGAAGCAAAAAGAACACCCCCACAGTAGGATGATGTGGGATTGTTACGCACACGTCGATACGATTTATTCCCGCGCACGATCTCACACGCTTGCGTTGTAAGATCTAATATTTCTCACCTGACGCGTTCCCATCTTCCCCCAGGAATGGAAGAAGCAGAGGGTCTGTTTGGCAAGTCATAAGCCGATCGGTTTTTAACTTTTACTACAGTACTTAACTTTTAAACGGAGTATTTTTTAAGACGGGGTCTATAAGTTAAACGTAGTACACGTTAAAAGCCAACATCTGTACCGACTAAAATCGTAAGTGGGTATCGGTCTCTCCATAATCTGTACGATAAACAGCCAAAATTCAAATATTTTAATGAAAAATCAAAAACCATAGCAAAAAAAAAAAAAATCCCAGACCCACTCCGCCCGCCGGTCCTCTCGGCACGACCACGTAAGCCCGCGCACGGTGGATGGATCGGTCGAGCGGCCGTCGTTTTCGGCACATTTGCGCGACAAAGTGGCGCATTGCGTGCACACGCAGGATTGCACGATATAAAGCCACAGAATTCCAGAGTCCCGGACGCCCCGATTATGTTCGTCAGATGCTACTGAAAACCGAAAAGCTTGGTCAATCAGGCATGGCTCAGAGTCGCTCTCAGCACGGCTCCTCCTCCGTCAGATCGTTCGAGCGAGCTGGCTGGCTGGCTTCCTGCCGTTCGTGTTCACCTTTGGCCATTTATGCGCACCTTTTGTTTTACTTTTGACTGTTTTTGAATCAAAGAATAATCAGGTGGTTCCCTTCTCAGTTGTTCAAAAAAGAACATGTGGTGATCTAATCGAAGCGACTGAAAAGAGATGTTCATAATGTGTGCGTTTTGAAACATGTTCAGAATTTTTATAGAGGAAAGAGACTTTCAAGTTACGACAGCCCAGGAAGGCCTTTCGAAGCCCACTATATATTCGTCTTAACAAATCTTGGCCCAGCGCATATCGGGAGCTCGAGACGTATTCCTTCTTCAAATCATCGTTAGCATCACGACGTAACCCACGAGGGCCCAGACTCCAACCCGTGAGCGCGGGGCCCACTCGTCAGAGACACACCATGACACCACGCGACGAGAGGATTTAAAATTCCAGGATTTAAAATTTCAAACCTTGAAGGTTAACATTTATCAATTTTAAATTCAAAATAAAATTTAAATTTTACAATTTAAATTCTCTCGTTTAAAATTTAAACAATTAAAATTTCAATTCTTATGATTCAAAAGTTCAAAATTTAGATTTTCAAAACTTTTAATTTTAAATTTTGAGTTTTGATCTTTCAAATATTTGAATTATAAATTTTATAATTTTGGTACTTGAATTTTTGAAATCCATGATTCGAAATTCAAATTTTAAGATTCAAACTTTCAAAAAAAGGAAATTTGATATCCAAACTTGAAATTTTGAATTTTGAAACTTAAATTGCCTGAATTTAAGATCCTGAAATTCATTATTCAAAATTGTATATTTTTTGTTTCAAAATTCATGTTTTGAAAAAAAACGATTTTAATTTAGATTTTGAATTCAGAAATTTCAAAATTTGACTATAAGAAATTAAAGTAAATGATAAAAGTGCAATAACAAAGATTTCTTTCCTTTGTTATTCAAGATAGACATCCTTTTTCTACAGGAAATTGATTCCTAGAAATTATGGTAATTTGGTTCCCAATATAATCTTGAATTCCTAGTTCAAATTACTGGATGTTTTACAAAATAATATAATCTCATAGGATTACTAAACCATTCCTGCGAATCCTCGAAGGATTCCACTAACCAAACGCACCTTTAGGGGTGTAAACAGGTCAGGTAATTCACGACCGACCTAGTACCAAATTCGATTAGTATCGCATTCAGGAAGTAAGTTCGTTGTCCAGTCAGATTCTATATCGGTACCAAATAGTTAGAAGCACATTCGGTAGCAAAATCGAGAGGGCTTTTATCCGACCGAATAGCATCGGTAAATGGTTATTGAGATAATTTCGACCAGATATCCGGCCCAGCACCAGTAGTCGGCTCAGCACCAGTAGACGGCCCATGTCAAAGCAATGCCCAGCACCAGCAGCCGGCATGGGCGGGATGGATTTCTAATTTACTTTTCGGCTCATGTCAAAGCAATGTGATCACGACGTAGTGGCACCATCTAACAGCTGTACTGGCTCGAGAGATTGCCCAGAGCTTGTTGACTTGTACACCGCAAGCGGAAACGATTCGCCTACCTATTCCCCTCCACCTATCTGCGGCCTGCCGCAGCACGCCGGCCGACCGGCCGCCGCGGCCCCTGCCAGGGGTAGGTTGCCTCCGATGAGCCTGCCAACGTCGTCGCGTTTGAATCATTTTTGTCGTCCTCCTGCTCTTCTTCTGGCAAATCGCATCAGCTGATAGAAACAATCGCTTGCTAATTGTGTATGTGTGTTACTGAGCGATTCATGGTGCCTTTGAATGCATCCTTGATGTGTTTAATGCTTAGTCATTGTTGTATATGTTTGTTGTAACTATGATTTAATGTATGTTTCTCTTTCGTATGTCCGTGGTATTCATTTATATTATCTATTTTCGATCTGAAACCGTTATATATCTGTTCTAATGGTACTATATTTAAAACTTTAAATTTGTATTCGTAGTATATGTATCAGAAAAAAAAGTAGGGCTAAAAAAATAGTGATTTATAGCTAAAATTGCATTGTAGCTGGCTGAAATTAAACTGTAGTTGAGATGACTTATTTGGCGTAAATAAATTTTAAAAAATAAAAATAGAAAAAATATGTTAGATTATCACGGACAATACAAACGAATACGAGAAAAAAATCTACAATAAAAACTAAAAAACCAAGAGTTCATACAAAGATAAAATTTATAAATAGTAAAAAGTAGGGGGATTTGCTCATGTACCCCAAAGTTTAATGGCGTTTGCTCAAATGCCCCATGATGTCTCACTGACATGTGGGCGCAGGCCGCATATCGGTGAGACATCATGGCGTTGAAGAAACGCCATTAAACTTTGGGGGCAAGGGAGCAATTTTTCCACGCCATTACTCCTGCGCTAGTCCAAGCTTCCCACGGCTCGCCACGACCGGAGAGGGGCACGGTAGAGACTGGAGAGGCATCCAGGTCGGCGCGGATGGCGGCGGCGATCTTGTGGGCGCTGGCACTGGCGGCGGTGATGCTGCTGGGCGCGGAAGCGGTGTGGCTCGACCTGCCGCCGACGGGGACCAAGTGCGTTTCCGAGGAGATCCAGCCTAACGTGGTGGTGCTCGCCGACTACGCCCTCATGTACGAGTCCCACCCCACCGCGCACCCCACCGTCGCCGTCAAGGTACGCACGGCGCAATCCCCCCTCGTCTTCGCCTTTTTTAGTCTTCTTGGAGTCCCAGTTTTTAGTTCTATTTTTTTATCTTGATCTGGGCCGGTGAAGTGGTGCGTGTTGGGATCTCGATGTAGGTGAATTGGGGCGTGATTGAGCTACTAGGTTGTTCTAACTTTTTTGTGCGAATTAAACTGTAGTTAGTAGATTGGGCTTCTTTTTTGAGTTGAAATTAGTGACTACGTGATAATTTGGACGAATTAAGTTAGATATTCAGATTTAAGAGCAGGAGGAGAAATGATTCAGGCATAATCTAAAGTAAAATACACTTCCCCGAAGCCAAAAGGCGATGAATTTTATGTTTATCAAGTAGATGCTCAGGATATATATTCTGTCATCTATAGTGAGAGGAATACATGTTAATAGGGCAGTTCGCGAGGAATCTGTTCTTACTCTCTAGTGCCTGGCTTGGGAGACATGATGCAAATTGACTCAAAACTCCACTTGCCCATTGCTTCAGAAGGGGATAATTTGCTTTAATTTGAGATTTTCTATGCAGGATGGCACTCTCCTAAGTCCTGCGTAACGTACCTGCTGGATTCCACTTTTTCTTTGGGCATCGGTCTTTAAAATAGCATTCTTGTAGGTACTGACGCTAATAGCAACTATAATTGGGGGATAATAACACGAAGGTAAAGCAGAGGGTGTATTGCTATTCATTAGGGTTGCGAATAGGATGATGAGCATTAATAGATTATTCTAGTAAGTTGTAATCATGTGTGTGTTAAGGAGATAGAGATAGAGTTGTATTAGGAGATAGAGTTTGGATTCTAATCCATATATGCCTTATCTCTATATAGCATATCTTCTTGTACTCTCCTATATATATGACCCTTTGGGTCTCATATCATACACACACAATATTCATAACATGGTATCAGAGCCTAGGTTCTATACCTAGCCTCCGTTAGTCTTCATTGTCGCCCCCGGAGAATCGATCTCTCACGGGCGGCCATCTTCTGCCGGTCGCCTCCGCGCTGAGGGTGGGCTTCGGGCCCTCGCCGTCTTTGGCGAGGTCTACTCACGCGCAAGCCTCCGCAATGCCTCGTGCAGGGAACCTCGCAGCGAGGCCTGCTCACGAACTCTCCATACGCATGGTGCGCCATGAGGCATCCCTCCATGCATGCAAGTCCCTACGTATGCATGCGTGTGATTGCCATGAGGCATCCCTCCATGCATGCAAGTCCCTACGTATGCATGCGTGTGATTTCCGTGCAAGGTCCTCGCATGCTGCTGGCCTTCTTCCTGGGGCTCTGGTGCCGCCGAGATGCCGCCTCCCGTTCATCCGCCGGTCATGTTCCGCGGCGACACGTCATCTGGTGCCTCGCGTACCTCGTTACGCACGGCATCGCCGGCCGACTGCTCGCCGTCGTGCTCCTGCTGCTGCTGGCGTGGGCTGCCGGCGGCGCTTTCATGGTGCCGCTTCGTCGCCGCTTCCTCGCGCGCGCGTGCTCGTCCTCGTCACGCCGGCGGCGGTCGTGGCGTGCCGGGCGGCTGCGCCGCGCTGTGGACGGCACCGCGCTGCGCAGCATACACGGCGTCGCCGCCACGCCGCCTCCTCGCTCTCGCTGCGGTCTACGTGCCGCTCCTCGCCTCCGCGTCTTTGGAGGTGGCCGCCGTCGCCATCAACCGGCGGGTGCGCGAGAGCGTCGCGCTCTCGCGCTTCGTCGTTGTCTGCGCCCCGTGCGGTGGTGGCGCTGCGCCACCTCCGTGTGGGACACGCCGCGACACGCCGCCGACGGTCGGACTCATCGGATTCCTCGCCGTGGGGGTAGCCGCCATGCGGCCAGCCATCCTCGTGTCGGCGACGACCGCCGCCGTCTCTGTTGCCCGGCCGTGGGCTCACGCGAATCCAGCGGATCGGGCTCATCTTGTTGCCAACCGCCGTCGCTCTGCCGTCCTCGTTCGGATCGGCTTCCTTGCGGTCGGCCATCGCTGATTCCGCTCGACTCCACCGCCGCTCTGCCGGCTCCGTCGTCTGAGGTCGGCCGTTGCCGACCCCGCTCGACTCCACTGCCGTTCGTTTCAGTGAGTCCGTCTTCGCGTTATTTTTCTCGTGAGTCTTCCGTTGCGTCCATCCAAAATCCGTAGTCTCTAATCTCTAGTTCGTCCAAGCCGTGCGAGTCCACAAATTTATTGTCAGTCATAGAAGTGTAGGAATTTTATTTTGCATGGCAGCAGCCGCCGCTCTATTCTTTGACGAGCTTGTAACGCCGCTTCTTCTTACGCTGCGCCTCCGTTGCGCTTCACGTGCCTTCTTGCCGCCGTCGCCGCCGTCTCGAGCTTCGATCTGCGCGTCATGCTTCTATCTATTCCTCTTGACTTGATTTGACGTTTATTCCAAGGTCGCACGCAACGGCGACATCATCAAGACTCGGATTTCGGATTTTTCTTGTTTTAATGTTAACTCCTTTTTCAAATGCAATGCTATTGTATACACCTTGCATTTGAGGGGGGGTGTTAAGGAGATAGAGATAGAGTTGTATTAGGAGATAGAGTTTGGATTCTAATCCATATATGCCTTATCTCTATATGGCATATCTTCTTGTACTCTCCTATATATATATGACCCTTTGGGTCTCATATCATACACACACAATATTCATAGCAGTGTGCATATGAACAGATGACGTGAGCACACACAGGTGACGTATGCCTCTACCACACCCTGTTGCAGATAACTCAGGATAACTTTAGATCCATAAGGAGTTTCGCCTACTCCAGGGACAGATGTTCATATATCTTAGCGTATACAAGTCTTACATGTTTCAGTGGGCATTTGCAGTGATCAATTTTCTACATTATTCACATGATGCGTTGGAAAAGGCAAGCTAGCCATGCGGTAAGAGAAAAAAATTTTGCATAGGAACTGCAATTAAATCGTAGCTACAGATGCATCAATCCAAGTCATGACTACCTCTTTTCTGCTAAGTGTCATTTGATTTTACCGCACATTAACTTGTCTGTTTTTATGAACAATGTACTGTGTTCTGCTGCAGACGTATTTGTCTGCACATGTATCCGATGTTCATTGGCACCTCGGCATGTTGTATGTCTACGAGTGTGGTGATTTTTTATTTAAGTTCACAAATGCACTTTTATGAATATTAGCATATAATGTCCATCAGTCTTGTCCAATATACCATAGCAAATAGGAAGGATGCTTGTTTAAGATCTTATTTATGGTATGTTCAGGTTACCTCACCATATGGCAATACTGTACATCACAATGAAAATGCCACAACGGGTCAGTTTGCATTCACAACCTCAGAAGCTGGAAACTACCTTGCATGCTTCTGGTTAGACAGTCCGGAGAAAGGATCAGGAACATCTCTAAATCTTGACTGGAAGATAGGGATTGCAGCAAAGGACTGGGATTCGGTTGCCAAGAAGGAGAAAATTGAGGTATGGGCTGTGTATCTTTTGATTACTTAAATACTAGTACGGTCTAGTCCAAGTCTCACTGCACCTCAATTTAATGTATTATTTTTTGTTTCTGATTATTTGCAATATGAATGCTTTTTGTTCAGGGTGTAGAACTAGAGCTCAGGAAACTTGAAGCTGCGGTGGAATCCATCCATCACAACTTACTGTATCTGAAAGCAAGGCAAGTTATCTATTCCATTCTTTTTTGCATTTTTAACTGGTCCCATCTGGTTTCATGTGTAGAAACAAATAGGTAAATGGATACCATTAGAAAAACTCTTAGTCTTCTTAGGAGTTGCAACCAAGATAGCTAAGGAGATGGCCAGGAACAAACAATGACAAAATGTACTATGCAATCCTGGGTCTTGGATAGTCAAGGCCAAGCTATATCAGCGTGAAAAGAGCAGCATCTGAAAATCAACTGTTGCTTCTGAATTACATGATGGCCTGGCTTTCTTTTCTACGCCGTACTGTAGCATATGATGATCCAACATGAACACACAAGATTATTACCACCTTGTACCATAGTGTTTGGAATCATGGTACAATGATCTGATCTATCTATGCAGGGAAGCGGAGATGCGGATAGTGAGCGAGAAAACAAATGCTAGGGTTGCCTGGTTCAGTATCTTGTCACTGGGAGTCTGCATTGTGGTCTCCGTTTTGCAGTTGCGGGATCTTCAGGGGTTCTTCCGGAAGAAGAAGCTGATTTAAATTCTCACTTGTTTGATTTGTATACTCCAGTGTTAGCTACCTTAGGAAAAGGACAGTTTTGTCATTTATATATTTCGAAAAACTCATATGATGGTCAAGAGTCAAGACGGTTGATACTCCATTCATGATAACGAATACTATGTTCAATTAGGTTTATCCATGCAATGTGGTTTTTCCCTATAACTGCAGATGGGAAACAGGTTCAAAACTGCTACTTCAGGAATTATTGGGCATATATGGAACATATATTGTGAAACTTTATCTTTGTCTCGGCCATCTGAAAGCTTTTGTTACGAAGGGAATTAAAAATTAAAAATTCAACCAAACATGAACGAAAATAGAAAAAAGTGAGAAACTTGAGCTTGGGCCTTTGTGGCGCTCGGCCGGGCCATCCGAGCTTCACTCGAGCAGGCCGTGCCACGTCGGACTTCACCTGATGCGCGAATGCTCCACTGGTCAGCCAACACTTCACCTCAAGCTCGCAGCACAAGCACCGCACGGCCACCATGCCTCGTCTCCGCCGCCTGCTCCTCGCCGTCGTCCTCGCCGCCGTCGCCTGACCCGTCCACCCGTTCACCGAGCTCGAGTCCACCCAAATCCGCCGCTTCCAGGGCTGCCTCCGCATCCGCACCGCCCGCCCCTCCCCGGACTACCCCGTGTACATGAAGGCCGGCACACCGAGCCCCACGGTAAGGGCAGTGCTACTCGTTGTTTGTTGCTTAGTTCAGTGCACAATGATTGGTGGTAGTGAGTAATCCAATTCTAATTTGAGATGGTCTGAAAACATCATCGGTAGCATCTAAATAATCAGATAGTAGCGAGCAATCAGAATCTAATTTGAGATGGTCTGACAACATCATTGATGGCATGCAAATAATCAGCACAAGTGCAGGCTCTCCAAACCGTTAGATATCATAAATTTGCTTGTTTCAATGATACAGTGTCGTGATGAACTTTATGGGCTTGATTCTAGATTATGGAGTACTAGTAAATTACGATGTTTACTAGGATAGTTCTGTTTGCTGCTTGTGGTTCGTGTAGCAGTACATTGTTTGCAAAGGCATATATTTTGACATGTAATTTTACTGGTTTCTTAAAAAAAAAGACATGTAATTTTACTGCATTTTTAACGTACAGAGGTAATATTATCATTATGCTATGTTGTAGAGGTATACAATTACAACGAGCAAATGAACAATCCGAAGCATACAGGAAAGGGGATGGTAGTAATAGGTTAAGGACTCTGCTAAAGGTTTTATCCATTTATAGAAGATGAACATGAAGCAATGGTGCAAAAATATGAAAAATACTCTCTAGAATGCAAATGTTCTCGACGAAATATTGAATCTGATTAATTTGTTGAAAAGGTCTAGTAAAATGAAGATTATCAAACTTTGCACTCTTGACAGTCATCATTCTGTGAGTCTCAGATACAATTGGTGAAATAGTCTTCCATTTTTGAAGGCAGTATCTTTCTTCCCGACCTTAAAAATGTGTGCTGGCTTTAAAACCCCAGCCAAATGTCTCCCGCTGTGCATCTATTTCATTCATTTATTTCATTAACTAAACTTACGTTGTTCTCATAGTCATAATGACATGATGGCTAATGCACATGAGTTAAGTAAACATGTACTTGCAATGCACATGAGTTAGCTAAACATGTACTTGCATGTTCATGCAAGTGTGGTTCTCATGTAGCAGCATTCCAGCATGCACATGTAGGAGTTTTTTTCTCCTGCTTTAGTCATTGTTTTTATCTTCCGAACTCATATGCTTATCCAATAAGTTAGAAAAACGCAGTAGAAGGAACTTTCTGTGATGGAACTACTCATAATTTGACCTCGGTTGACTGTAACTTCTCTTCATGTTCTAGATAAAATAGTTCAGTGAGAATTCTTATCATAATTTTATTCCTGTAAACATCTTCACCCGTCCATCATTAGGGTGTCAAAATATGCATCTTTAGTAATAATCTACATGCCTCCAGTTCTGCTGAGAATCCTGTAGATAAAATTCAACCTATCGAAATTAGTGTCACGAAGGTAGAGTTTGTCCTTGACCTCTAACAAATGGTCATAAGGTGCTGATTTTGGTTCCTCAGTTTGTTAATTTTGTTCATTTCCATCTGTCTGCTGTTTTCTTTACTAGAATGAACAATCTGATGCATTTTAAGTTCTACAGTTCGATTCAATCTAGTATTGTAAAACTTTTGCCAAACGTTCATTAGTGTTGCATGCAGCAAATAAGGTGCGAGGGATGAATGTTGATAAAACCCTTTTTTTGGGATAATAAAAACCTTTTTTAACATTGTGTTTGTAATATCTCTAACTTCCCTTAGTTCTTATTGGATACATAAACCTTGATTAACAAAATCTCAAAAACAGAAACCTAGATTAACAATGAGAAGAATCCCATATGACTCATGTGATCAAATTTGTAGAGATCAACTCGTCATGCATGAGATTCTCTTAAACAAGTCAACGGAGAGGATGAAATTGGACAGAAGATACCAAACTAAATCTTTGATTGACCAGAACTAACAAAGTAGAGTTGAAGGGCCAAAACGGGCGGGATTACATTTCTGGGCCAAATTAAATTTCTTTTGGAAAGTCAGGTGGTAATCCTATACTTTTTCCTGAAATCAGCAATGTCGCGTGACTTGACTCAAATAATCACATTTAATCTAAAACCATTTTTTACATATGATTCATAAGCATATTGCACTACACATCCCAGTCTCATTATTTAGTCCTCCCTAGATTTCAATAGCTGTTCTGTTTACTACATTTGGCTGCATGTTATCTGGAGCACTACTTATTTTATACTACTTGTAATTTGCTCTGGACACCAAACTACCAATTTCAACTCCGAATATGTTATTACCTACATTAAGATAAAAGAACATATGCGGACGATGGCATGCAACAAACTCAACATTAGCATACAATTTATCCGTTCTTGTGGCTTTTGTAGTCTCTAAAGACAAATTGATGCAGGGCTTTGTGATGAATATGCAACCTTCAGAGGCAGAGGTGGATTTTGATCTTTGCCTTCGTCCAACCGAAGATACCGAACAGATCATAAGAAGAATCAACGAAGAATGGGCGCCAGCTCATCAAAACTTTACTTACCAGGTGAAATTAGTTGTACTGTTATGTGCATAATAGAAAATAAATCAAATTCTGTATTGTCCGACGTAACGTCATGTATTACCTACATTCCTGAAATTCATTATCATTGTACAGCCGATGAAGAAAGGACCAACAAGGGATGTGGCAGGACGTCCCATATTTACACCAACGAATGCGTCAAACCCATGGTGGTCTGTATTTGAACAGGCTATCATCTCTGCGGGTGAAAAACTAGCTAAGCCTGAGATTTTATCTTCAACAACAGATTCACGCTTTGTAAGCCAGATGGGCATTCCAGCCCTTGGATTTTCTCCAATGACAAGTACTCCAATATTACTTCATGACAATAATGAGGTAATTGATCTTGGCCTGCTGTGTTTTTCTTGTACATAATGTAATGCCCAAGCTAAGTGTTATCTCAAAACTGCAGTTTCTGGAGGATAAAGTATTCCTGAGGGGTATCGAAATTGCGGAGTTTATCTATGTGGGAAATGGTAGCGACTGCAATTTGCAACTATTCGAGGCAGTTTAACATCAAGTGTCATGATAAAGCGATCCAGAAATGGTAGCTTGGAACCTTGGAACTGTGGATCTATTTTGCATGTGAGTTGGGAACTGTGGATTGATCAAGAACTGTCATTCATGCAGACCAGCATGACACCTTCAGTTCCAAATGAGACTAGGCTTGTGCCTTTTAGAGGAGTTAGCAACACACTCACAATATAGGTGAACATGTAGCGACAAACCAAATGACTCCGAATTATGTGTATGAATAATCTTGATCTCTCCTTTTCTTTTCCTTATTATGAGATACGGGCCAACTAGGTTAAATGATCGATGCGAGTGTATGTCCTATCTTTCACGGTAGTTGAATCACAAACGGCAAATAGCTCACGGAAATTGCGCAATAAAACAGCGAGAAATAGTGTATGGGTGTATATAGGGTCTGTTCTTTTTAGCTGAAATTTTTGAATTTTGATTGTTTGCGACAGAGATTACGGAGAGAGATACTTATATGCGATTTTAGTTGATACAGATGTTAGGCTTTTAATGTGTACTATAATTATCTTGTATATCTCGTCTTGAGAAAATACTTTATTTAAAGTTAAATACTGTAGTAAAAATCAAAAATCACTTTTAAAAACCGTAAAAAAACACGTCCTATATATACGCAACAGGCCAGCAAGTGCGCGAAACCCAGCTTCCCAACAGCAGCAATTAACTTCTGTCCAATCAGCCGAACAGCAAGCAGGATTTAATTAGATGTAAACCCCAGTTTCTCGGCTAGCAGGAACAGCAACTAATAGATCTATTTTCCTCTCTTCCACAGCAGTAAAACAACAACTGTCAGATTGATCAAGTAAGACGAGAACAAACCGAGAAGAACAGCAGCAGATGGTAACTTGGTCTTGGATCGAATCAACGCAGCAAAACTCGCCTTGATGACGCAATCCTGCAACCTGGATGACCTCCAACTCGCACACCAGGAAGAATACGAACTGGATGGTGGAGAATCCTCATACTAGGGCCGTTCGATATGGCTTTTTGGTCTGGCTTTGGGCTTCGGCTTTGGGCCAGAGAAATCAGAAGCCGGATCGAACACGGTGGCTGCGAGAAACCCAGGTAAAAGTGGCTTATCCCTCACTTCAGACTCCACCAACACCTCCCATTCTCAGCGTGTGCCTCATGCTTCCCCCTTCGTCGGTTCCGTGCTCGCCCACCTCCTCTCTCCGCCCTGGCGACACCTCCACCGCCCGACCTCCACTACAGCCAGCTACCCCTCACCGCATCACCGCGCCTCATGCCGGTCCCATCCCCACGCTCTCACCGCACCCATCCACAGCCTATCCCCCTCCCCCTCGATCCAGTTGAGCCGCTACCTTCCACGTCCGGTTAACTTGTCACCTTCTCCGCCGCCTACCCACCTCCTTCCCGTCCCCTTTGCCCCCAAGCCCCAACCCCTCCTCACCCTTGATCTGTCCAGTTCCCCCAAGTTCTGATTGATCCGCCACCTTCCCTTGCCACCTACCCATCTCCTTCCTGTCCTCCTTGCTCGTAGGCCCCACCCCGTGTTGTGATTGTACTTAATACTGACAGTTTTGGTTTACTGTCTATGATGAGACGTCTAGTACAACTTGTTTTGTAGTAGTGACCCCAAGTTTGCCCGGTCCCCCATACCTCCACCGCGCTGGCGTCCGCATCACAATCAGTGTCCGCGTCCGTGCCGCCCTCCTCGACTGTCGGCTCGTCCTCCTCATCCACATCAGACACAATGTCTCTCCTCCAGTCGGAGTCAGCCTCTAATGTGCCTCATCGTCCGGATTGGGAAGCCGAGGTGGCGTGGCCCATGCAGCTCCGCCCCACCTTACTGCTCCGTCTCACCGAGTCCGCAGCGCCCTCTTCTCCTGTCACTCCTGCCGGACACCACAACAAGGTCCTCATCTCATCCATGCCGTCATTGATGAACTCACGGCCACACTAAAGGTACCAGCTTGTTCCGCTTGTGCATATCCTACCATTTCCAATTTTGTCTCCATACAATGGCACATTTTTGGTTGTGTGCGTTGCTGGGTGTGGTGTCATAGCTGTCGTTCTTTCCCTTCTGCTTCTGCTGCCTTCGCTCAGATGGACAAGGCACAAACTCATGCACGCATACACTGCCATGCAAGTACTGCATGCACTTCCAGTGCCGGATCCAGAAATGAAGCAAGGGTGAGACTAACTTATGACAGATTAGAAATCTCACTAGATTGCAATTAAACTACATCATAGCAAAAGTATATAAGCACTAGATCAAACAATAATAAAATTACAACATAAAAAAGAAGAATAAAATTAATTTAGAGCAATGATAAGGCATATAAGTCATTATGTGCCTGAAATACTCTAACAACGGATAAAATCTACTGGCCGTGGCAAATCAATACAATTGGCTTTCCTTTATCCATGAAACCCTTCACCAATCGAATGACTTCATCATTCAACGCAAGGTACTCAGGAGCCCGTCCACCAGGGATTACAAGTGTAACATAGCTTGAAGCATCCACACTGTCAAATGATGTTGTTAAAGCAAAATTATGACTAGACTTCTCATTGTAAGTTTGGTCACCTTTAAAATCATGAATGGTAGTTGAGCACTTTTCCTTAGCACCCTTTATCATGGCAAACTGCATCAACATGGTAGCCAAGAGCTTGAAGAGACTGAAATGGGAACATAACCTCATAATCCTCCATGTAATCCTATTTAGCATGTAATTAAGCGTGAGGGATACTAATTTCATACTAAGGTTTGGGACGTATCGAAAAGGTACCTTATAGCTAAAAAGGTGATGATCCAATAATAAAGAAAATAGTACTTGTGCTCCCAAAAGAAACCAAACTATGAGCATATTCTTTTTCAGCTTTTAGCTTCAGCTTTTGGGTTTTTTACAGTAACATGTTTTTAAACAGAGTGTCTTTTCAAGATAGGGTCTACTAGTTAATTATAGTACATACTGTACCGACTTCATTTATATCAGTAAAAATCATACATGAGTTTCAGTTACTCTATAATCTCTCATACGAATAGTCCAGAAACCACTACAGTAAAAAGAACAGCTATGTGTGCTGTGGAGGCGCGCGGCAGAGGTGCTGTCCTTTTTGTGCAGAGGTGCTGTCCTTTTTGTGACGTCCATGACGTGAAGACTGCAATAGCGCAGGACGCCTCTACTTCTCTGCGTAGGCGCTGGTGAGGCGCCCCATCAACAGCGAGCGAGGTGTTCCTTCATGTGAAGACAACCGAATTGCAAGGCGTTCTTTTCCCATCTCGTCACAGGCAAGGATCGAGTGCATCATATTGCGAGAAGCGGCGACAGAGTAAGGGTACAAGAAAATTTTCCGAAGAGGGGACCGAAAGTGACATATTAGAATTTTTAATTTGCTATAGTAACTAATACAGTAACTATAGTATCACACACTATAGTGCACACGCGGTTTGCTATAGTACCCAAAAAAAAAAATTTTTCTTTCCTTTGTTGTCTTTTTGTTTCTGTTTTTACTGTGTTAGCAGGTTGGACAATTAGAAAACAGTAGATTTAAAGAAAACAATTTCGCTGTGGATTAAAATCATTCGTCCCTTTCTCTGATTACTCCTACACTCATCGTTAATAAGAATTTCTTCAATTAAAATAAATTGGGCATAACCTCTACCCGTAACATCAAAATTGGACGTAACAGCATAAATTAACACGGTTTCGGTGGTTCGATCCGCTGCTGCTCATGGCGGGATTCAAGAAGCTTCTCGCCATCTTCCTGCCCGTCCACTGCATGTCTCCTGTGCCCAATGCATTCCAGCTGCACGCTGACGGGCTGAAAGATACGCATGTAAAGAATTAACTATTCGCGCTGTCCATTCCCCCCGCTTTGACGAACCAAGTGAAAGAAAGAAAAAAAAGGTGGAGGAAAAACCGAAGGACCTCACTGTGGCACCCCTACGTCATACGATCAGGGTTTTTGTTTCTGCGAGCTAGGCTGTTAAAACGCGTGGGTGTGGGCCACGAGGAGACGCAAACCGGGCGGGTGCTGATGCTAATGCGTGCTTTGTTACGGGTATCTTGATGACTTGCGAGACACCGGTTCTTAATCCCATTATTGCGAACACCTCTGCCAAGTGTCTCATCAGAAAAGCACCTCTCGCAAGTGGACATGCATGTTACATGTATGCTAACGAGGCAGAGGAAGAAGAAATAAGAGACGCATTATATATATATATATATATATATATATATATATATATATATATATATATATATATATATGTGTGTGTATGTATATGTATGTATATACGCCGAGAGGGTGTGTGAATAAGGTGGCTAAATCACTTGCCGTTTTGACCCCTGGCATGCGTTCAGATTCACACATATTTAATGTATTGGACTAAGGCGCTACCCGGTTGGGCTAAAATTACATTATAGTTAGCTGAAATTATACTGTAACTGATGGTGGTTTATTTGATGTAACTAAATTTAAAAAAAATTAAAATAGAAATAATATGTTAACCTATCATGGACAATGTAAATGAATATATAAAAAAAAAGAACCGGCAAAAAAAGCTCAAAAAATCAAATAATAAAAAAAAAGATAAAATTTAGAAATATTAAAAAATAAATCAGAAGTTTAAACCGAAATGAGCGGGATATAAATTAAACAGTAACAGATGGATACACTAAACAACCAAACAAACGAGCAACATGTACTGCTACATCTACATTGCATTATGCCATGGGGTAACTATCGTCTCGTCTCGTCGGCAGGTACATACGTCAGGTGGTCTAGTCCGAGAGCCCCAGCGCGCATCCAGAGCTGTTCAGCCAGTAGCCAGACGCGGTTTCGGAGGCGCAGCCCATCCCATCCAATCCACCCCAAGTCCCCAGCCCAACCACCTCTCTCCCCCTCGCCTGCAACTTGCGGAGCCAGTGCTGCTCCAGCTAGCCTCGCCCTGGCGCGCGCGACCAAAATCACACGACTTCGTACGGGTTTGTTGCCGTGCTGACGCCGTACGCCGCCACGGCCGCGCGCCCCGTCGCCGTCTGGCCCCGTCCCCACGCCGCGCATCCCCCAAAAAACCCGCGAAGCTGCCGCGCCGAATAAACAAAGCCCCCCGACGCATGTTACTCCCTAGCTAGTCCCCAGAGTGGTTGCGCGGGCGCGCGAGTTCTCACTGCTGGGCGTGGGCCGAACTGAACGTTAAAGTCTCGCGCAGCCGCGCGGTTCGTCGTGGGGAAAAGTTGGCACGTACATGTGGCCGGCTAGCTAGCTAGTAATATCTACGTATGTCATGGTCTAGTGCGCGGCCAAATCGTTGGCGGGTTTACTTACAGCTGGGGATGACTGAATTACACATGCTGCGGAGTTGGTTTTCGGGTACAGTCGCGAGATCGAGCGGGGCCTAAGTTTCAACGTCCAGGGTGTGTGTTTGCACTAGATAAATAATTAAGGTCTGAATTTAACTCTGAAGCCACATGCCAGTAATTGACCAAAATGTGAGGTCGCAGGAGTCTACCCAGTGTGAAGTATATAATAAGCTTACTGCTTAGTGCTTAGTGCTCGGTTGGGCTGAAATAAACTGGCTTATGGCTGAAATTACACTATAAATGATAGTGATTTATTTGACGTAACTAAATTTAAAAAATTTTAAAAATAGAAAAAACAGATTAGCCCATCACAGACAATGCAAACGGATACGGGAAAAAAGAACCAGTAAAAAACTAAAAAAACCAGAAAAAAACGAAATTTAAAAATAGTAAAAAATAATCCAAAAGTTAGAAGCTCAATTCGAAATGAGCTATACCTTTTTCTAAGACGATATTTAGAAAAGAAAGTGGGGAGTAGTTATATGTACCGGTAGTATAATTAACATTAGTCGTCAGGAGCATCTGTTCCGAGTGACAGGCAGGTGCAGTTGACACTTTGAACTCGGTTAGCCAGTTAATGTTTACAGCTGTGCAAGTCCAATTAAGCCAATATATATTATACTGCACACTTGGGTACGCTTGAAGGATACAACGTCTACGTTACAAACATCGCACCGGATGCTTCCTTTGTTTTCTTATTTATTCCCTCTGCGTTATTGGCAAATGTACGACTCGAGATTATATATGCTATTTGTCACGGTATCGGTGTGATGTGAACAAAATAGCTATTCAACTGCTAAACAATTGAACAAACACATAAGCCACCCACATTGGCACAGTTCTGACATTGTATCCTATAAATAAGGCATCAAAGTATCAACCACACCATACTTACTGAGCACAGCACATAGACATAAGACTTGCATTTGAAAGTTGAAACCATCACTGTACCATTGCATCAAAGGAACCAAGAAGCTAAGCGTCATTCGCCAAGAAGCTTAGAGCTAGCCATGGTGAAGACGGCAACGAGCAATGACGCCTCGGCGGCGAAGCAGCTGAGCGGGGGCGGCCATGGAGGCAAGAAGACGTACAAGGGCGTGAGGATGCGGAGCTGGGGCTCGTGGGTGTCGGAGATCCGAGCGCCGGGCCAGAAGACGCGGATATGGCTCGGCTCCCACTCCACCGCCGAGGCCGCGGCACGCGCCTACGACGCCGCGCTGCTCTGCCTCAAGGGCTCCGCCGCCGCCGACCTCAACTTCCCCGTGCGCCTCCCTTTCGACGTCCCCGCCGCCGCCATGTCGCCCAAGTCCATCCAGCGTGTCGCAGCCGCGGCCGCCGCCAATGCCAGCGCTACCGTCTTCACCGGCGTCGACAGTGCCAGCTCCAGCGACGTCACCACCGCGGCCTGCAGCTCCAGCAATGCCTCGGCGGTGAGCTCCCCGGAGACGATCAGCAGCGAGGCCGCCCACGACGGCGACTTCGACGGCGGTGACGTGGACTACAGCTCGCTCGCGGACATCGATGCGTTCTTCCAGTCGCCCAAGTGCATGGAGTACGCCATGATGGACCCGTGCAGCGCGTTCTTCACGCCGGCGCCGATGGCGATGGAGGACGAGTGCACCTGGGAGGAGGAAGGCGACATTGGGCTCTGGAGCTTCTCTCTGGACTGAAGTGTACTCAGAGAACACGAAGCAATGAAGCAACTGACTAATCGTTAATCAAGTGACCAGAATTCAGAACTGGTCATGTATGGTATGATAAGTAATTAAGTATATTTAATTTCATATATATGATAATTTGATTTAAATGTATACATATGTAATAATAAGCTAATTAAGCGTTGTGGGGGAGCTCTCGTGGAGCTACATGTTTTAAGGCAGCTTCCGTGGAGTTAACCTCCTTACAACTGCTTGTTTCATGTGTAAAAGCTACTTTGCACGTATAAGAAGTGCACAAGGAATTATTATGGTACTATGCTTCATATTAATCCAATTTGATCATGAAAAAATAAAGTCTGTGATCCAGTGAAAAATAAAAATTAGGTCGTTACATCATCTGACAGGTAGATATATAGCCTAAACACTTCCGTTATGGCAATGCATCGTGAAGCCTCAGATCAATCCGCATCAGCGTGTTGTAAACAAAACCACCATTATTGTTCTTCTTTTAGAAGTTTGATTGCTCTTTTGCTTTAAAGTTCTCAGAGATGCACATTTTTGTTTGGCAAAACCTTTGTTTTTTCAGGACTCGAACGGAGGGCAAAGCGCCCACCTGAACTCAGTTGATTAACTCAAAACTGAAACTTAAGTAATTACATCAATAAGTTGAGAACACCAGGACAGGGCATCGTCGGGGGGTCATTAATCGGAGGACCCACACGCTTTTCCCATAGCTCAATGTGTTCGTTGAAGAGCTGACGAGTGGCGGCGGTGTCCATGACAGTATGATCGAGGTTTTCCTGTTTGTGCGCTTCCAGATCACCCATGTCGAGTACAGTGACTGATATCAGTCTCAAAAGGATTTGAAACAATGTGATATAAAGAGTCCTATATAAAATCTAATAGAATTAGGATACCTATCTTTTTAGTAAGATTTTTACTTTATTTTAAAGGAGGGCTAGGGTGTAAGATCGAAGAGGCCGACTTGAGAAGGTGGATGGACGGTTTAAAATGTTCTTTGGCTAAAACCAATTTTAGATATGGAAGCATAAATTAAATCAGTTTTGCTCAATTAAGGCCTAAAACATCTAGTTTTACCTAACTGCACCAACAACCTAAGGCACCAGAAAACCGGGATTTTGCCATTGTTCCTTATCAAAAAAATTATCTCCGATTGCTGACCTCCACGAGATCAAAATCCTGTCGAGAAGCAACCCTTCCTCTTCCATAGCCTTCAGCTTCTTCGATCCAAGCTCGGACGTTGACCAATCGGTGATCAAATCTAACATTTCAAAAGGGGATTGAAAAGATTCAAACTATAGCTGAAGGGCACTAGGGTGGAGAAGGAGATGAAAAAGTTTGTTTATGAAAGCGTGAAGCCAACAGGTAACACATCAGGGGTTTTATAAGGGTTTTCTACAACTGTAAATAGTGGTTGTTCAATCCGAAACCTAATAGACATAAAACCTTTCAGTTTCCTAGTTAGTTTCTCAATTTTAAGGTGAAGAAAAACTGCTTCTTTACTCTTCCCATTAAAGGAGTAGTTTCCTGATTGAAATTCAATCGAAAAAATTCAGATTATAAATTCACTTAAGAGTTCGGGCTAGCTTATGAGGATTGAATAAATTCTTAAATACGACTTTAATATTTAATGAAGGCCAAAAGACCCTAGTCAGAGATCCATTGTATGGCTTATCCGACCAGATGACCACTCAGAAAATCTATGAACTGGTACATAGGCCCGCTCCCATGAAATTCCTCCCGTACAGTGCTAGAATCCATATCTTATCCACTTGAAATGGCACGTCGCTTCGACCCTGAGTCTCTGACAACAACCGCCATGCAATTATTCCCCACGTTTGTCTCTCTCTGACAACCAATAGTCAGGCATCCTCTCTTTGACAATAACCACCTCTCCGGTCAGACACGTTGGTTCCATGAGGTGTCTTCCTAGACAGATAATTGACACCCCTTCAATAGTATTTAAGGGATAAGAGAAGATAGGAGGATAGATTCAATTAAATTGAAGACAATCCGACAATTCAAGAGTCAAGTAGATCACACGAGTTATACTCTTCCGTCTAGTAGGAAGAATATAAAGATGAGGGCTAGTTTCATGCTTTTAAAAAGGCATCCTACAACCGGCTCATAGTAATAAAGAGTATTCCTATTAAAAAGGCATCTTGCAACCAGTCCTATTCTCTTCTAAGGATTTTAACCATTTTTCATATTATTTCGTAAGATCGATGATTCGATTATCGACACCATCCCTAGCGGCGGGGGCTAGATCGGTAATCTAGGGTTTGGGCTTGAGTGACTGCTGGATCTATTACCCTCTAGTGCAAGGGATAAGAAACACTACTCATAAAATAGGCCCTTTTCCAATTATCCCCTAGTTCTCGACATGGTTGGCGTCAGCGACACGGCCCACAGGCGTTGCTCATTCCACCTCGGTGCGCTTTGGGTCGGAATCGGCCGAGAACCAGAAGTCAGATGATTTCCGAGGAGCAGCCGCGGCGTACGTGAGATCTCGTGGCCCAGCAAAGGAACACAGTTCTATTACAGATCAATCTTCACTGTAAACAACCTGTTTTTCTGAACACAGTGTAAACAACTTAAGTTAGTTCCATCTGCTATCACTTAATTCTTATGCATAGTACTCTCCAGGGACAGAAGTGATTGAGCCATCAGTAATGTACGTACACACAATACTACCTGTCATCTACTTCATCCTGATACACAAAGAAAGCACACATGACATTTATACAGACCTTCTAGTACACATGACATTTATACAGACCTTCTAGTACACATGACATCTATACACACCTTCTGCTTCCATACAGTAGCTTACCGGCCACCTTGCAGCGAGCCGGCCGACATGGTACCGCAAGAGGAGGACCATGTCATGGAGACCACTGACCCAAAGAGCCCAGTCGAGTCGGTGTCCGAGAACACGAGCACCGCATCCTCTGGCAGCGCCTCCTCGCCGTTGAGATAGCGGCAGACCTGTCTCATGCTGGGCCTCGTCTCCGGGCGAGCCTGGCTGCACATCAGACCCAGCCACAACACAAGCTTCGCCTCCTCCTTGTCGTAGCACTCCTCCAGCCTCGGATCCACGGCCTGCAGCAGGTCGCCGTTTAGCCCGCAGTCTCGAACCCACCTCACCAAGATCACGTCTGTGTCCGCCGCCTCGTCCAGCTCTATCGGCCGGCGCCCGCACGCGACCTCAAGGAGCAGCGCGCCGAAGGAGAACACGTCGGCGGCCGTCGTGGCACGGCTGGTGACCGTGAGTTCGGGGGCCATGTATCCGAGGGTGCCGGCCACGCGCGTCGTGGTCGGGTTCGCGCCGTGCTCGTAGAGGCGCGCGAGGCCGAAGTCGCCGAGCCGCGCGCCCATGTCGGCGCCGAGCAGTACGTTGTTGGCCTTCAGGTCGCGGTGCACGACCACGTGATCCCACTCTTCGTGGAGGTAGAGTAAGCCATGTGCCACGCCCTTGAGGATGCTGAAGCGCTGCGCCCACGTCAGTAGAGGCGCCCGTCGCTCCGTGCCAAACAGGTGCGCGTCGAGGCTGCCGTTGGGCATGAACTCGTAGACAAGGAGCAGGTCCTGGCCGTGCTTGCACCACCCGCGCAGCTCGACCAGATTACGGTGGCGCATCCGCCCGAGGCTCGCGATCTCCGCGACGAACTCCTTCACCCCCTGCCTTGTGCCTCTGGAGATCCGCTTGATTGCCAACTCGTCGCCGGAGCGACGTCCAAGCACGCCTTTGTACACCTGACCGAAACCGCCTGAGCCAAGAAGCCCACTTTCCTTGAACCCTTTGGTCGCCTTGTAGAGATCCTTGTATGGGAACCTGTGAGGGTGTTCCAGCTCCCAGTCCTCCGGTGTGTCGGCGAGCGCCGCCCTACGCCGGAGCCAGAGCACAGCAACCATCGTTGCAGCAATCAAAGCCAGTGTTCCTGCACAAGCCACAGAGGCAAACTTGATGATGAGGAGCTTGGGGGCCGGCGTGCTCGGTTTCGGGACTTTCGGCAGTCGCCGGAGATTAATGGATTGGGCGAGTCCATTAGTCCGGAAACTCCATGCCAAGATGTAGTGCGAGCTCGCCAGCTTCCCGGTAGCGGAAGAGAAGCCGACGTACATGTTGTCTTTAAAGATCGGCAGGAGGTCAAGTTTTGTCGATATGAGCGGCCGGTGAGGCCGATCTGCCACGGACACCGGGGCGACGGTCACGTTGAGGATGTTGCTGCCGCCGTCGTAGTCTACCCATGCCTGAATTGGCTGCGCGCTCTCCATCTTCACGGTCGCCTTCTTGTTCTCGCCGGTGTAGTACGCGGCCGGCTCCGACACGTTCGACACAAGGCTGTTTATGTCGACACCGACGTGGTTGCCGTTCGTATCGTTCATCTCCAGGTCGAACACCGTGTCGAACTCGACGGCGAAGACATGGTTGGAGGGCTTCCCGTTGGTGGTTGGCCCGAGGACGCCGAGGTAGATCTCGGGGGAGGCTCCGGGGAGCGCCCTGGATGGAGCCACCACGAAGGCCAGGCCGTGACCGCCGCCGCTCCCGATGGTCACGATGTCGAACACGAAGGCCGTGCTGAAGGAGACCGTGCCGCCGCTCTGGCGGTCGAGCATGCGCACGGGGGAGCCGTAGAACGCGTGGCCGACGAGACGATTGCTGTCGTTGGTGAGCTGGAGCGCGCCGCCGTGCAGCACCGACGCCGACCCGTCCAGGCTCAGGTTCGACGCGTGCTGGAAACCTTGGTAGATGAAGTCGACGTCATCGGCTGAGGAAAAACGGAAAGAAACAGCGAGGAGGAACAGCGCGGTCAAATATAGAGCGGCACTGGATGGCAGCATTCTGAAACACCTCTCTCTCTCACACACACACACGCTCTCTCAGTCGGGGTGCACAAATAGAGGTGGGAATTGGGCCGTGCACACGGCACGGCCCAGGCCCACTGTGCTTCGTGCCGCTTCGTACCATGCCGGCCAGTCTTGCTTTCGGCCAGGCCTAAGCACGGCCCAAAACCCGCCGTGTCGGCGTTCGTGCCGTGCCAGCCCAAAGTAACTATACACGACGAAAGCGATGGCGACAATGGTAGCGATAGCCGCCATCTTCCTTTCTTTTATACCCGTCTTATTAAAAACATACTTGAAATTCGATACGTGGTGCAAATTGGACTGTGGCGTACGTGGATATCTAGCTCATCGTCTGATAATCTAGTATAGGGATGCCCAACTAGTCAATAGAAAAGCTCAAGGAGTACTCTGTGTATGCTATATTTGTGCAATGAGTACTCTGTGTATGCTATATATGGTTGATGCAAGATTGGACTTGAGACTTCTGGTTCACATGATCATGTATAAATAATGCTCTGCAGATATGTTTGTACTTCCCTGCAGGAAATTTTGTATAGAGTCGTGTAAGATCGAAGTACCCCCAGTTCTTTTGCCTTCTACACCTGTCTAATCGAAACGTGCTAAATATATCTGCTCTGTTTTTACTTTTTGTAACCTTTTTGCTCATTTCTATCTGCTCTCTTTATCTCAACGCTTTTCGACATCATGCCGTTGTGATTTGTGAATGGGTTGGCAGTGAGCAAGTAAGTATGTATGCTGCCATGCCGCATTTCACAAGGTAATACACTTTGATGTAAGTTGTTGTAGTGTTGTACTCATATAACATCATTTTTTGCCATCTCTATAACTAACATCATGACCCCTGTCGTTGTTTTGAGAAGATTGCCAATGATCCCGTAAGGTGGTTCTGTTCTAAGTCATGTAGTTTCATGCATATATATAACATACTGATATTTGTTTGAAATAATATACATTCATCACATATACACACACACACACACATCCTCATTTCATATACACACACATCACACATTCACGGATGCGCAGGATCAAACCGCGATGCAATCGGACTTCCAGAGGACCAGAACAGAAGAAAGTAAAAGGGAGAAGGACCTCATCGTAAATACCGAAAACCTGGAGGGCTAAAACGCAAAATCTCCTATCCGCAATCTCAGATAACCCTAGCACCGCTGCGATTTCAATCGAGCCCTAGTTCCTTCTTTCTCCCATCGCCCTCCACGCCTGCCACCTCTCCCGCCACCACCTCACCTCCGCCACCCTCTCCCCACCGCCCCTCCACGCCCGCCCCCTCCCGCCGCCCCTCCTCCCCCTGTTGCCCCTCCTTCCCCGCCCCCCATCCTCCCCGTCGCCCTCCTCCCCATCGCCCCTCCTCCCCGGTCCGCCCCTCCTCCCCGCCTCCTTCCCTTCTCCCGGATCTCACCCACCGCCTCCCTCCCGACGCCCCTCCTCCCCGGCCGGCCCCTCCTCCCGACGCCCCTCCTCCCAGATCTCCCCGTGCCTCCTCCCCCGCCTCCTCCTCCTCTAGCCGCCCCCCTCGGCTCCTCCCAGTAGTCCCCTCCTCCCGGCGCTCCTCTCCCCGGACGCCCCTCCTCCCACCTCCTCGGCTCCCCCGAGCGACGGCGATGGCGACCTCGACTACTCCGACAAGAAGCCCACTAGCGGCGGATGCCCGACAGCGAGTTCGTCATCGATGGCTGCTGTCGCCGGGCGTCTTGGCGCGCGGAGATGCTGCGGCCACACCGCTCCTCCTCCTCCTGCGGCCATTGTCCACCCGTCCGACTGTCCGAGCTCCGGTGACCGGTACACATCCTCCCTCTACTCCCTCTCTTTGCTCGTGATGTGTGATGGGCTATGGCCTTGTGGGGAATATGGGATGACCGAGATGTCGACGGGAGGGGACCGGGAGGCGAGGTAGAGGCGAGGCGGCCCGTCGGCGGCGCCGGCGTGCCGGCCGTGCCCGCCGTGCCGCTCGTGCTCCTCGTGCGTGCCGGCCCAAGCACGCACGATTCACCGTGTTGCGCCGTGCGCCCAACGGGTTGGTTTTCGAGCCGGCTCGGCCCGGCGTTCGTCTTGCGTCTGCCGCACGCCCGCCACATGTCGGGTCAGGCCGTGCTTGGACCGTGCCGGGCCGGCCGTACTTTAGGCTAACCCAAAAAAGCACGGCTCAACTCCCAGCTCTATCAGCACAAATGAGCATAGTTGCAAGCAAACCGCTACAGTTTGGGGGTTGATTAGTGAAGCATCGATCGTCCCGTGGTTTGACTAGAATATTGACTTGCTATTTTTTTTTGTGAAGACGGCACGTGGTGGGCCCTACCTGTCGTTGGGCGCGTAAGTTACGTATGACTGGCTCCATGGTATCATCGTCAGCTCTCTGTACCATTCCAATTGGTAGGTCAAAGTCCGACAACAGGCGCATCATTTGACAGGAGTGAAAATTCAAGAACACAAAAGATGGATCGTAATTTCCAAGTCCAAGTCGTCCGGGTTGGTAAAGTAGAACTGAGAGTTTTTTAAAATAATTTATTTTTATTCTGAATTACAATAATATATCTATGTTTTTATTTTGGGTATTGATAAACATCATCCGGATGTTTTCTTTCTAACCATCATCCAGATTTGTGACTGTTGGATTAGAGATCCAACGGCCACGAATTCTCCCCGCCCCTCCAAAAAAAAATCTCTCCCTCCAAAACAAATCTCCCCCCTTCAAAAAAGGGGCCGTTGGATCTCCAATCCAACGGTCCGAAATTTAAATAATTGTTAGGAAGAAAAATATCTGGGTGATCCTTAGACACACCTTTTTATTTTACACTAATGATCCTCTGTCGCTCCATCATTGAACGACTTGGCCTAGTCACCTAATGGTTGGGTGACAAGTGTCCAAATCGCTCAACGGTTGAGTGACTTGGGCTAGTCGCCCAACGGTTGGACAACAAATATCTAAATAGCTCAACTGCTCGAATATTTCAGAAAAGGCACACAAATGCGCCAAGTGTTCAACTCACCCACTAGTCTAGTCACTTAACCATTGAGCGACAGAGTGTTATTAGTGTAAAATAAAAAATGTAAGTATATTACTGTAATTTGGAGTAAAAAATATTCGTAGAACTGATACGTATATCTGGTCTGGCTATGGTGTCGGACTTGGGACATCCTCCAGCTTCAAATGGTCTGATTCGTAGAACATGATGCTAAAATACATCAAGTTCTAGAAGACACGCTTTCGGAAGTCGGAACGATTCATTATCCATCAGACGAGGATAGGCTGCAGTCAAGTCGTCGTCAGATTTTTCATTATCCATCAGACAAGGATTGACCGCCGTCAAGTCGTCGTCTGTTTTCCTGCAAACAAATGCGAGTATGCGACTCGACTGGACACAAGTTGTTCCCACGAACATGCACAACTGAACTTTGGTGGGACGAAATTGTTCTCAGTTGATTTTCTCGCAGCTACCCAAGGTCGTCTCTTGTCTGTTGAAGATCGATAATTAAAGAACCATAGAACGACAGCCAAACTGTTAGAATCTCGTCCTGTCCAAAATAAGTACTCTTATCGTTATGCTGTTATGCATGGTAGATACGCAGACAAACATTTTTACCTCGCAAAAAAAAGTCAAAAAATTCTAGAACAGAGAGATTTAATTCGGTAATATCACTGCAAAAGTAGTTCAATTTTAAATACTACTGAACTTTCGATAAACACTGCTCATACTGTAATTTGGAAGTTCTGAATTTTTATACATTTTCAATTATAGCCAAAATACCTTTGTTACGTTCAACAAAAATGAAGTTTTTGTTATTTAACATAATTAATGTACTTAAAACACTGCAAAATTCAAACTTGAGAAATATAAAATTAGATGTTTAAAAATATGGAAATATTACATCCAAAAACTCAATTCGAGGACTGGGTTTTAGGAATTTTAGTCATAATTTTAAAGTTTTAGTCAATTTCAAAACTCCGACTAAATGAACAGTCATCCATGCGTGCTGATTCCGAAAAGAAACCTTATTGAAGGTTAAACAATATATATTCATTAATTACAGGGAATTGTGTGATGAATTCGACTACCATCAACCCAACCGTCTCGACATGGGACGTGGTGTATATTTATTAAGGGCATTCTCAGTAGTGCAAACTACTTGTTATTAAGCTCATGCTATATCATAAATTGGGTGATGTGAAAGAAAAGAGGGAAAGGAAAGAGAGAGGATTTGTTACTTGTGTTTTAATATCGATCTTACATATGATTTGTTTGGATTCGGAAGAACTCTTAGAAAACCCGGTGTATGCGCATGCGGAGTAAGAGATACGGAAAACTTTATCTTGGTTCGAGCCTTCTCCTAAGAGAATAACAACCCTACGTCCAGTGTAATTGCTAGTTGCTAGAAAGTGGACTGCAATAGAGAATTGCACGAATGGCTAGGGCTATCTTGCGTGAATGATCCACCCATCCTCCTTCTCTCCCTTCGACGTTAACTTTTATATAGCCGATGAAGCGACGGCAGTTGTTCTATGCCGGAAGACGTCTTGACGCTTCAGATGATAATCGCTTAACGAAAGTTACTATCAGAGAGACATAAGAAGCCATTCACTGTGTAGCGGATGTTGTCAAAGAGAGATCGTGTGCGGTTAGTAGACTATCGTACGTTCTAACCGCTTTGTCAGACGAACCGACAGTTTAGTTCATTGTTGTAGATAAGTCGGTTGGAGATAGACTCATCGTAGAAATTCTCATGATCACAGAGTGGTCACAGTAAGACTTACGACTACATGGTTGTAAAAAGATTTACGACCATGGGATAGTCGTAAGACTTACGACTGTGGTTGTAAAAGGACTTACGACCATATGGGTAGTCACAATAAGACTTACGATTATGCGGTCGTAAAAGAACTTACAACTATATGGTCGTAGAAGTGCTCACGACCATCCTGCCATATTTACCTCTTATCGATAAAGGGTATATTCAAGGAATATAATGACATAATAATTTGAGAATTATTCTATTCTCGTCATCTAGCCCTCCAACTTCAAGTGAAAATAATTTATTCGACTGAGCATGGTTGTAGATAAAGAGTGGTTAGAACCAAAGACCTTCTTGACCCTTATCGACTAGGAATTGGCTTGGTCAACTTGGTAATTTCGCTTGAGTTGTGAAGACAGAAAGACATCGGACAGAGAAAATGCAATCGATTTCCCTCGAGCTGTCCATTGAATTGGTTTCCAAAGCAAACGTTTGGTTCCCGAAGCAAACATTCAGTTCCCGAGAGAGGTAACCGATGCATTGGTTATAAAAACTTACCGGGGTGACTTTTGGTTTTCACTTTCCCCATTTGCTCCAGCTTGTTCGAGCTCTCCACCTCCAATCAATCTCGAATCTCGCACGAATCCCTTCCAATCTCCCGAAAGAATGACGAAGTCTTCATCAATCTAGGCTGAATCGGAGATGGATCATATCAAGATGAAGGCATTGGAGACAGTAGAAAAGATCCCGCTGCGGTGATTTGTCAGATGGATCGAAGCCGCCAGGCAACGCTGGCCATCCGGACAGATCGGAGAGATTTCAGTGTTCCAAGCGTATTGTGAGTATGGCCTCCGTCTTCCTGCTCATCCCTTCTTGATGGCCATTCTCGAGTATTTTAGAGTCGAGTTGGTGAACTTGGTTCCCAATTTGATCATGATGCTCAACGTCTTTGTATACCTATGCAAGGCATATCTTGGTATCCCAGTAGATCTCGAGCTCTTCTGATTTTACTACGAGATGAGCTGACAAGAGGGGATTGCTGGGAGTTGTGGATTGAAACTCCATGACAAGAAGACGGAGCTTTATATCCCCATATTTACCCGATCTTCGTGGCCGGGTGGAAGAAGAGGTGGTTCTACTGGGAGATGACTAGTGAAGACAGCCTCTCCTTCGTCGGGAAGGCCGCAGAGAAGAACAATATTTGGAACTCAGCCCCCAAAGACGTCATGAGAATAGACCGCTACATCTCAGCCATCAAGGAACTAAGGGACAAGGGGCTTACGAGCTAGCATGTGGTAAAGGATTTCATCACACACCGCATTAGTCCCTTGAAGCGTCGAGCACATCCCATGTGGATGTACTCGAGAGTCTCAAATTCGACCCGAGACTGTGAGAATGGTAAGTGATACTAGTACTTGTATTCGTAACCAAGGTACATTTTTTTAGTACTGTTTATCTATTACCATGTTTATTTGTTCAGAACTTGATTTGGAGGAAATCAATTCTCGAGTCAAGGCCATTTGCGAGAAGGCTCCGTCGCTTGAGGTGGAGGCTCCTTGTATGCTGGTGGATGTTTCTGTCGAGGAGAGGGAAGGAAGCTTAAAAGTAATCGAAAATTCGATTTCATCTTTAAGACTTTTTAGACGTAGAGTATGACCAAGTGGTATCCTCCTCTTTTTGCAGAGCGTTGGTGTGGATTCCCATCAAAATAGCTAAGGAGTCGAATTGATGGTGGTTGGAGAGGTTGAAAGAGTGAAAACTCCTCCGGCCAAAAGGCGTCGACTGGTTAAAACAGTCGATAAGAAAAAGGGGAGCGTAGATGATGATGTACCCCTTAAAATTCTTTCTCTGGCTACCTCAAACACTCCTATCCAGTAACTTGTCACGGACATAGATGCGGCAAGTGAAATAAGGGTAGATGGATTGAAGCAAGTGTCTCCTAAGATCAAGGTATCCTTCTATTATAATATCAAAACTAACCCAGTTAGCCTTTCTGAAGGCTTTATCAAGCGTCTTGAAAAGGTAAACTGGAAGAGTTTTGTATTTTTTATGAAGGAATCTACCACATCGGCAGAACCTATGATCGGGAAGGAGATCGTTCCGATGATCGAAGCTGGTTCCGACCATCAGGAGGGACAAGAAAAGGAAAGGACAGCAACTCTTGCTGTAGAGCTTTGACCAGACGTGGTTGAAGAGGCTCAAGATTCTCGACCGGACATGGTCAAAGAGATCCTTACTCTCCCACAACCAGACGTGGTCATGGATAATAAGACAAAGAAACCACTTTCTAGAAAGATTTCTTCTAGATTCACGCTAAAAGCAATGACTCAAAGGTATAAAAATATGAGTTTTATACCGTATTTTACCTTTGTCTTTTCAACTACTGATTCACTTCTTGCGATTGTAGCTCGGCCTCTCCATCGCCTAAGTCTCCTGCTGCTCTGCCCGCTATAAAAAGACGGTGGAAAATGTGGTCAAAGAAACGACCACTGCAGCAACAAAAGCTGCAGCCAAAACTGTGAAGACTACGACCACTAGAATGGTCGTAGCAAAAGAAGGCGCTAAAAGAGAAGAAGAACATCCTAGCTTCTTCTCTTCATTTTTTAATCATCCCTTTGTGGTAGGATCTTCCTCTGGTCACGCTCTGAACCTTGTCCCACACCCCAACAATCTTCCCAACATGGAGTACATCTTCGACGACGAACGTCTTGAGAAGGTGTGGCAAACTAGGGTCGAAGAGCTCGACCAACTGAGAGATTCCGGCTGGGTGCTCGAAAATTTTGCTCGTAGGAGTATGAATATGAGTATTGATAACTCGAATATTCATACTTTGTCTCTCCTTATTTCTCACTACCTTTTCTTATCCAGAGAGCCTTAGAAGACATAGCGACTGTGGTTGAGTACCATAGGCAGCTAATGCTCCCACGACAAGGAAATGTCAAACTCTCCAGCAGGGCAGCGGCATCATAAGCCTCTTACCAAGATCAATTCGGTTTGAACAAGAGCACAGTCAGGGCATGAAACCGACAATTGAAGTGCAGAACAGAGAATAGGTCTAAACTTCGTAGCCTGAGAAACTTAATCTTTTGACCAAGAGCCCTTAGATCACAAAAAGGGAATAAATTCAGAAGGAGAAAACACAAGCCAATTCACTCATTCTGCCGAGACAACAAAAGAACGAAAAATGCTCTGCCTCCAAAACCCTAGAAATTTGAGAGCAGAGGAAGTGCAGCAGAGGTCATTTGGGAAGAAAACTGCGATTGAGATCTTCTCTCTCGGGACATAACTAGCCAAGATGGCCTGGTGAACCTATCCCAGTTCAGGGACAGAGAAAGATCTGCAGCTTCTCAAGCAAGAACTTAAATCAGAATCTTTCATTCAACCAAAACAGCAGAGCAGAGAACTAGGAACAGAGAGGATGAAGAAACTGAGGCACACACACAAAAAGTAAATAGGAAACCACATCATCTTAGACACAAGATTTCTCATATTGATTCAGAGACATGAATGCTTACAATGGATTGTTCTACAGCCAATTCATATCCCATCTCACATCTGAGAAGCACATACACGAAAAAGAAAAAGGGCTAAACTCCACACAAGAGCAACCTGCTCTGCAGACACAACCCAAAGCCAAAACAGAGAAAGAAAAAGGCCCCCAAACTATGGAACCTAACCCTCTCTATTTATAGCTTCTAGTTACCTGGTTTACATTTTGCTTTACCCGTTAACTCCAACAACCCTGAACTTTACCCATTAACTCGAACCGGATCCGCTTCCTCAAGCCTGAGTCAATTTTACCAAATTGCCCCTCACGCTTTTTCAGGAAGCTTCCTCTTTTTCTTGCTGTCCACGCTTCGCAACCACCTTGAATCCTCGTCGTCTTCGGCATCTCCCGACCGCTTTGACCTCAGCACCATCTGTGCCTAGTCTGGCCATCCTATGCCTCGCCACGGCTTCGCTTCAAGATCCTACAACCATCACAGACAAGAAAACATCACATAGCACCGCTCGAGATAATGTAATCACATATTCGTATCAATAGAAAGTACTCACACACGAAATAGCCCAATGACCGGATGAAAAGAAGAACAAGCGTCCTAAGCATGTCCCACCGCGTTCGACCAGGTCCGACCGCAGCTAACTGCGCTAGTATATGACTTGGCCCGAACCAACCAAATCAAACTCAAACTTTCCAGAACAAGTGTCAATTACTCATCACACTCATGGGGTCACATCCACATGGTCTCTCAGTATGAATTCAGGGCAGTTCTGGATGACCAAAACCACTTCTTTAAGTCTCTTACTTAGGGTGGTCGCATAAGGCTTGAGATCTAACACATGGTTAAAAAAATAAAAAATGTGAAAAATGTTAAAGTTTATAAAGTAGTTATGGATGCTCCTAGTCCAGGACTTGTTTTGGCAAGATAAAACTAAAAATAAATTTCAGAAAATACCAAATGTGCTAAATTACAAGTAGTATCAAGTGCTTGAGCAAAATGTTTCAACCTTGAACTTGTAGCGCTCTGAATTGACTCAATTGTAAATTCTTGGTTCCATTTAGTATATTGGCATGGCTTAGCTCATTTTTGGATACATTTAGCTAAACTACGATCTTGAGTAACTTGACATGTTAAGAATCTATTTAATTTCTGATTATTGTTTATTTGGCTTTAGCTTTGCTATATATGGTTTGCCATGATCAATATAGCTTTTTCAAATAATATGACTTGGTGTAATACTTGTAGAGTCACTTTGGATAACTTTCATGGCTCTTGATGCTAGAAATGAATAAAATACAACCATTTCATTTTATTTATTCTCTATCTTCTTTCATGCATATTGATAACTCCATTGTCAAAGGGAGAGAAAGATCAGTAAAATTGCATATCTAGAGCGTGATTTAGAGTCTTTTGCAAAATTTCGCTAAATTGGAGCTTTAATGTTTTGTTGTGATTTTCTTGACCTTTTGATCTCTTCTCACCATAACCAAGGTCAAATCGAACAATTGTTCTTTCATATGGACCTAGAGTGAGATTTTTCGACTCATTTAATGGATTTTGAAGCTTTTTGTGAAAAACTTGTTATTTTCAGTAGCTTTATTCTATTTCTGCCTCACATGGTCATTTTTAGTCTTTGCATTCCTCTTGTGACCATTTTGAACCTCTCTTTGCAAAATCCCTCTTCTTCGTCTAAAACCATCTCCTATATGTATTTTTGAAGAATTGCCAATAGGGTTATCAAGGGGGAGATAGAAGAACCATGTTAGAAGTCCATGATATTGTTGTGATGAACCATTGCAAGTTTTAGGGAGTGGTTATTTGGTTTTGCAAAGATAGCATCTTGTCTGGACTGTTTTATGAGCCTGTCAGGAAAATCGGTAGTTCCGTAGGTATGGGCATGGTCATACCGTAGGGCGGTAGTACCGATTTTGGGTTTCGGTCATTCCACAGGTTGGTAGCTCTGATTTCTAATTGGAGGTATGTTATTTCCAGAGAGGTACATTTTGATGTGCAAGATGTGGTAGTACCGGTCTAGGGGAGCGGCAGTACCGGCTTTATGGAAGCGGTGGTACTGCTTTGGGCAGAAATTGAGGATTTTGGGTTTTGATTTATGGATTGAGTTGGGGTAACTTGAGTCATTGCATTAAGGTTGCATGAGGCATGTTTTAGTTAACGTGGGTCAAGTTGTGAAGAACTTGTGCCCGAAAATTATTTCTTTATCTTTGGATGTACAGGGAGATTGGAGTGACAATGGTTGATGATGAGGATTAGGGATACATACATGGAAGAGCCGAGGCTCAGAATGATCGAGAATGCCGGGTGAGGTGGTGAGCTCAAGCATGACACGAGAAAGGTGGGAAATATTGAAGGCAAGTTCAAACGGCTGGTTTGCACTATGTGGCTGGGTGGAACCAGAGCGGGAGAGACTTGCCAACGCGTGGCAAGCCAATGGTGGACCTGCAGATGGCAAGCATGACAATTGCTTGCATTAGAAGGAGATGACTCGGTCAAGAAAGGGTATTTTGGTAGTTTGACCAAAATACTGAAATCTGCATTGGATCAAAATCACGGCGCATGAGTGGCGCTTGGAGAGTGGTTTAAGTCAAGGAGAAGCTAGTTTGATCAAGATGAATCAAGACTAAGGACTAAGCGAACTTGGGCTTATGAGCTTTAAAAGCGTGCATAAGTGAACATATGTGAGTAAAATCCGTGTGTAGAGGGTTGTCGGGTTTTCCCCAATTGTGTTTAGTGAATAGTATCCACTAAGTGCTAGGTGTGGCTAGTTAGCCCACCTATATAAAAGGTTTGGGATGGAGATTTATGTTAACCATCCAATTCATTTTTCTTGTGCTCTCATGTTTATGGTTAATGTTTGAGAGTTCAGTGCTTTGTGTGCTCTCTGTTCTTCAAGGTGGAATGGTTGTAAAACTTACCTCTTCAAGTAAACAATACATCAATTTTTGATCATCTCTATGGATCATTATGTTTTGATTGATTTACTCTTGATTTTGTTAGTTTTGATCTCTCCTCTTTGCTCTTCTTGATCTTGTTGTGCTAAGGACGTGAATGAGATGGAGATAACCTCTTGAAATCGATCTCCTAATATCTAAGCACTTTGATAGCAAATTCACAAAAAAAAAACTTAGTTTTGGTTGTTTTCGGTCTCACCAGGTGATTTATTGTTTCAAGGGTTTTTGGGTCATCTTCTTCGGTGCTCTAGTTTGCTGTGACATGTGGGAATACATCTAAAGTTATCTTGGCTATCATCTATTCACGAGCAAGTTTTTGGTGCAACCTTACTTCAAACTGAAAAGAGTCTCAAGTTTGACAATGATTTCCACAATCATTTATTGAAATAGGTTTCTGATATCCTAAAGAAGATCCCAGGAAAATTTCATATCTTTAGATCTACGGATCAAAAGTTCAATCGATTTTAGTTTTTGAAGCTGTGCTGATTTTACTGTTCACCCTGAGTTTTCTATAGCAGCGGTAGTACCGCCGTTGCTGTAGCGGTAGTACCGTAGTTGCTATAACAGCCAGTAGTACCGTAAGTACAGTGGTGGTAGTTCCGTCTTTACTGATTTTTCTTGGAAATTCAGTGTCTCCATTTGCTAGTTTTTGTGTTGACTTTCTATCGTAATCTTCGTATCTTTGTAGCTATTAGTTTGAAGGATTGATGAATATTTAGAGAAAAATTTTAAGACACCATTCACCTCCACTTTATTACCATCTTTGGTCCTACAACCTCATCTTTGGTCCTACAACCTCGATGTTCTGTTTCATGTATCAGCTCTCATATGTGGTTTCAGTGTAGTTCTGAGCTAACTGCTGGCACCGGTGTACTTAAATCTATAGAAACATCAGCCATTTGAGCGTGCTTAAGTATAGTTTAAGTTTCGATTGCAGTTGGTCACGTAGAATAGTAGGAACTAATGTTGCCTGCAGTGCCATGATTGATATTACATAACTGAAGGGTTAAGTTAGCCTGTTCAGCTGTAGATCTGAGTATGTACAGAAGAATGGAGAGATATGAGTACACATTTACACATTCCTTTCTCCCCTTCTTGCAGAACCAAATTAGTCCACTGCGAGGTTGCATGATGTCTATCTGAATTCAAGTACATCAGCTGTCGTGTACTCGATCGTATATGATCTGTTCCTCCTCCGTGAACTGCCACATCTCAAACAATGAACGAGAGGAAGAAAAAGCAAGCAGCGACGAGAATAAAGGACTGCAGGATCGCCGGGGCACTAGCACTGCCGCCGGCGTCATCGGCATCGGCTTCGGCTTCACTCCTCCCGCGCCGCCCAGGGCCGTTCTCCCAACCGTTCACGTCCGGCTCGAGCACCATTGACAGCCAAGCCAGTGGCCCCCAGCCGACCATCACCGGTCCCGGCGGCTCGCTCTCCCCGCTTCTTTCACCGCCGCCGTCGGGAGATTCACCGGCCGGCAGCGGCAGCCCTTGCCGGCAGACCGGGCAGGAGTTGTGGAGACGAAGCCACGGCACGATGCAGTCGGAGTGGTACGCGTGCTTGCACGGCAGCTCGCGCGCGGCCTCGCCGAGCTCGAACTCCTCCTTGCACACGGGGCACTGCGAGTCGTCCGACAGGTTCGCCGGCGAGACGCGCACCGTCGGGAGCGAGTCGATGGCAGACGCCGGCGCGGGCAGAGGCCCGGGGCGGTCGTCCTGCGTGAGCTCCTCGATGAGGGCGTTCAGGTCGGGGCCGGTGAAGTACTCCGACGGGTCGACGGCCGGTGGATCGTCACCGTCCGGGCGCCGCCACATTCCCGGCGCTGGCGGTGGGGAGGGGAACCGGCGGCGAGGGAGCGGCGTGTCGGTCGGGTCCTCGCCGGTGTGTATGACCCAGCGGCGAGGGCCCTCGTAAGGGAGGAACGGCGGCTGGAAGAACTGGTCGGTCGGCGGGTACACGGGCCGGCCCGGCATCGGCAGGTCGATCTCGTGGAGGAAGCGGCCGAAACAGCGCGGGCAGAAGACGTCGGAGGTGGGGGACGAGACGATGCGCAGCGCGCGGCGGCACACGTAGCACCAGTACAGGCGCCATCTCCGCCGCCGCGGCCACGGGCCGCCGTTCTCGCTCATCGACATGGCAGGCCGCAGGTCCGAAGCTAGCTACTAGCTGGCCCGCGCGTGGCGGCTTCGAAGGAGCCGAGGTTAAGTGCATGAGACGGGACTGCTCACTTGGTTTGTACAAACTTATAGTCAAGAGGATTAACGAATGGAATAGAGGTTTGATTAAGGAGACAGAGGCGTCAGGTAAGGTAAGGTAATTAAGGTACGGCTCGGCGGGAAGCCGGGAAGGAATGGCTTCACCGGGGAGATGAATACGATTCTGACTTGTGTGAGGTGTGTCAAGGGATGCATGTTTTCCTTCCTATTTGTTCCGGTGGCTTGCGAGTTGCCACTCGCTGGCGATGCAAAGGTTCGGAGCAAAGAATATTTGATAAAAGGGCTTATCATTAAATTTTGTTAAAATATAAAGAACTGCTGCTCTTCGATCACTAAAGAATGACGTTTTTTCACTTTTGAAAGTCAAAGATGCTTATTTGACCACCAAATTCTCCTATTATATATTCAAAAAAATGTAGAAAGGCAATATTTGAAAAGTATTTTTATCACAAATTTACTCATATATTTTCGTACATCGAAACCATACATTTTAATATATACCTTTAGTAAAAAATTAATAGGTCTGAGCGCAATCTAGGCTGTTACTCTTTTAAGACGAGAGGAAGGAAAATGCTTACTTTGGGATCACCAGAGGCCATGGCCCCACCATCACCCCTCTCCCTCCGTCGCTTGTTGCGTGAAAAGCCCAGCCTCACGAGGCAGTGGGAGAATATAGCACTAGGGCAATTTTCTGGAGGCAATTAGTCACACATAACATAATTTGGGGATAAAAATCTTAATATGTCGCTTTACATAACAACACGTTCTAATCAACCCGATACACGCGCGATAGTGTGGCGCTGCCACTGTGACAATTTTGGCGAAGCAAGATCCGGGCCTTGTTGTCTCGAGGAATTATCAATCTTACAAATAGTAAAGAAATCTAAACCTAACAGAAGGATGAATAGAAGAAATATAATGATCTTTATTGCTATAATGAGATTAAAACTTGCTCTTAACGAACGATTACAGAGAAAAATGATACTTGCTTTAATACAGAATAATCTTGATGTTTTTCTCCTTTGTCTTCTCTCTTTGTTCATTGTCCCCTCGTCTCCCTGGTAAGGCTTAAATAACACTGAAAAGGCACTAGGTGTTTGCATGAATAGGCGCATATTGATTCCATCCGTCCGCACGTGTATGTAGTTATTGACGGTAAGAGAAGCCTGACAATAACCGTCGATCGGTTGTTGTCATTGAGTGAGAGCATCAGGAAACAACAATGGGGCGGTTGTTGTCAGAGACACATGATCGAACGTACAACAGTTGAGGGGGTGGGAGTTCACGTGTTCTGCTTGGGAAGCCCCTATGTCGGGTTATAGAGCTTTCGAATAGTAGCTAGTCATATAGATGAACAACGATTCTTTGATCAGGTGGTACTCGGGGCGTGTTATAGCATAAGCTATTATAACACTAGTGTAAGAGCTTTGATTACGTATTATAGTGGCTCTTTAATGGATTATTTAATTCTCGTCAGCTATCCCCAAACTTCATGTGAAATTATTACTTAGGATTTTTCGACTGGAACACTAGTTGGGATATATAGTCCAATCAGGAGATTATTTGACACAAGTCAAGAAAGGTAAAAAAGTCTTTTATGTTAAAGTTAAAAAAACCTAAGTAGAAGAGGAATAAAACCAAAGCTTTATACCCGTTGTGCACAATTCCTATAACTACCAACTTTGATGTTAGAGAGCTCTTATAAACCTAATCAGTGTTTGTATTATCCCATGTTTCCCAAAGACCTTTTGTATTCTCTTTTGCTTCTCTTTGTTTCCTCCGCACCGGTGACTATAGTCCTAACTCTTTTCCTCTCAAATTTTCTTAATCCTTACTAGATCCAAGCCTAAATCTGTGAAGATGTCTGAGTTCATCTCTAAGTGGCTTAGATCCGAATTGGGAACGAAGAGACTTAGAGCTTTAGAAGATGTGGGATTGATCCCCAATCTAGTTATGATCCCTTAGAGATCGGCGGAAGGCGAAGGCTTCCCAAGTGGTAAAGAGGGCGAGATACCCGTATTTTGGGCATATATGGAATGCGGGTTTAGGCTTCTAGCAAATTCTTTCTTGTTGGAAGTGCTCGAGTACTATGGGATCGAGTTGGTGAACTTGGCACCTAATTCGATCGCTACGCTTAGCATATTCGTATAATTATGTGAGGCATACCTGGGAATTCTGGCAAACCTAGATCTTTTTAGGTAGTACTACTGGACGACTGGAAGGTTTGGGAAAGCGGGAGTGACGCTCAAAAGTTGCTCGTTGTGTCTCCACGATAGTACACTCCCATGTAGTTGAAGTCCTCTTAGTCATCTTGAAAGAAACTCTGGTTCTACATGACAGTCACCAAAGAGGACAGTATAGTATTCAAGGGAAGGATTGCCATAGAAAACCTGGAGTGGAAGGTCTCTCCTAAGAAGGAAGGAAGGGTACAACTATTGATCTAGACCATAAATACCTCAAGAACAGGGGGATTGACTTCATGACATGTGGTGAGAAATTTTACTATGAGCCAGATTAGTCCTCCGAAGTAACACGACCAGATCATGTTATGGTACGAGGGCGCAAAAGATTTTACTACCATGTTACGATAAAAGGGCGCAACAGATTTTACCAGGGACTCCTCGGAAGTAAGCATTAAGGATTCTAACCGGTTGAACATTTGTTTAATTGTGTATTTTCTAACGCATGGTCCTTCCTTTAATTTTGTAGCCTTGTCCCCTTCCGAGACAAGATAGAGAGAGAAAGAGAGAAGGTAATCTATGAAGGAGAACCCGAGTAGCAATAATGAGTGCCCTTGATCCTGGCAGCCACCTCTCTAGAGGAGAGAATTGAAAGGCTCAAGGTAATCAGTGTTACCTTTACTCAATAATCACTTACCAATCATTGTGATCTCATGCTTTTGCGTAAGCAGATGATCGAAGCGGATGGCACTCAACAAAAGAAGGTTTGGAAGAGAAGATCGTGTTTGCTCCCAAGAAACGTCGACTTGTGAAGAAGTCGTATGGGGCGGCTGGTTCTTCTTGTGCTCTTTCCATTGTCAAGCACCTAAAGAGAAGACTCCCTTAAAGGTAGGCTTCTACTATGACTCTGAAAGCTTTTCTTATAAACATACCCTACTTTTATACAAATAATAGATAAAATTACATCAACGAGAGCCTTTCTTGGATGAAGGTTTTCACGACTGAACCAGGCGTTGGCAGCGAGGCCATGGGAGCAAAGCCAGTGATGAATACAGAGCCACCAGTTGGAGAGGTCGAGGCCACAGGACCTGTAGTGGAAGCAATTCTACCGGTCGAGGCCGTGAAGGTGTCCAGCATCAAACAGGCTCAAAATCTGGCGACCACCACTAAGACGTCAGCAGAGACAAGTACTCTATTGGTCGAGGAAGCCTGACCCTCCGAGAACATTGAATGGTCGGAGAAATAGTCTCCGACTGCCCTGAGAAGGAATTGACTAAGAATGCTACTCCGAGTGGAAGCGTCTAGTCCGAGGTTGCCAAGAGTCTAACCAACCCACCGTTTTGAACTAGTAAATTGGTTAAAAAGAAATGAAAAGCAAGTGCCTTGGAGTATGCACCAGGAAGATTCAAATTCAAGACCAAAAAGACCAGGTATGTAATAGTTATTAGACAAAATATTATCGTACCTTTGATCTTGCCATACCTTGAATTTATCAATTCTTCCCCTCTTTTCTCTTGAAGTTCATCTACTACGTCAGGTGCTGAATTTCTAGGTGATTCTACTAAGGAAACATCTCGAGAAGAAATGGTCGAGAGGGTCAATCCCGCTCCACGACTTCACTTTCTGAAGATGAAGATAAGGGGAATGAGAAGTCGAAGGCAGCAACAGTCATCGTACCTGGTCTCCGATCATTGTTGACTTCAACTGGAGGAGAAAGGCTACTGCCAATGAAAATCCCTTATGGTTCTGACACCATCGAGGGAAGAGATCATTACAGCAGAGGAGAGGACCCAACATGTCCCTGTGTCTACTGGAAAGGTTGTAGTCGAGGAGGAGCAGGAGGGAACTCAGATCCCCCATTCCTTGGAGGCCCGGTGGTCGAGAGATCTTCATAATTAGGTGCTCTCCTCATCCAAAGGACATTCCTGATTGGGCCTACATCTTCCATAACCAAAAACTCGAAGAGCTCTTGTGGAGAAAGGTGTTGGACCTTGAGTAAAGACCGGATTCGAGGAGCTCTATTAAACATTTTCTAGTAAGGCGATCCTGATAACTACTCGAGACTCCTCTTTACTTTTTTTATATGACCAAAACTTTTCTAAAACTTTTTTCTTTCTTTAGCACATGGTGGAGGCGGTTGCCTTGGTCAAAGAAGCGACCAGGCGATCTGTTGCTATCGAGGAGAGTCTCACCTCCGTTGATAAGTAGACGAGTGGTAAGTTACTTGGCTTTTATGTTTATTTTAAGGGTTCTGTTTTCATGATTCCCCGAGTTCATCTGCAGGTTGGGGAGCATATTTAAAGTGCTAGAAGAGACCCTCCTGAAGAAAAGGGAGTTGTTTGAGTCTTTAACATCTAAGAGTGAAAAGCTCCTTCAAGATGTTGAGTAAAAAGACCTCAAACTAAGAAGTAAGGATCCTTTCAACTTTTACTTCATTCCCTTTGTGTTTGCCTACTTCTCTTCTTCCTTTCTTATCGAAAATTTATAGCACTGGAGAAATTTGAAGCTGAGGTAAAAGTTAAGGGTGCTATCATTCGAGAATTGAAGGAGTTGTGCAAAACGAAAGACTAATCCATCGAGGTTGGAGAAACAAACCCAGGGATAACACTCTTAAGCACAAAGAGGATATTGAAGTGCACGAGAAGACTAACCGAGGTAACTAATCATGTCTCCAACCAGCTTCTTAGTTGAAATGTCTTCTTGGCTAATTTTGTTTACTCATGCAAAGCAAGCATTAACACTTCAAATACTTGGGAAAGCTCTTGGGGTGGAGGGGAAGAAGAGGACGACAATGCATGAGATTTTGCAAAGCAAAATCCTTCTTCTCAGCAACATGCTTGCTGAGATGGGTGCTGAAACCTTGACCTCCTTGGAGGATCTGGTCAAGCAGGGACGCTACATCGGGAAGCAAGTTGAGAACCTGCAAGGCCTGCTAACTACTTCAAGGACCAATCACAAGCAGATCATGAGGACTGCTGTCATGAATGGAGTTAGCTTTACTTGGAGAAACTCAAAGCAATGAACCCTTCTCTCAATCTTCTTTTGGTTGAAGCAGTGTTTGACTGCTCGGAAGAAGAAGTAGCAAAGTTCTTTGAAGAGGTAAAAACCTTTGGAAACAAGATTGTTGACGAGATGAAGGTTGGATCTCCATCAGATAGTGGCCAATCTGGAAGCTCCAATGAGTAGTTAGATTTCTCTAGATTAAATGTTAAACTTTGTAAATACTTACCTTTATTGTCGAGGAAGTTCATTTTGTCTATCTATGTTATTTGATAGATATGACTATTATTTTTTATCTCCCTAGCCCCTGACTGCTTTCTTAGTAGAAAACTATACTAAGTAAGAAGATGAAAGATGTATTGGTCTTGCTTTCGACCAATTGACTTAGATAAATCTGTGCTTTTGGTAACATGGTTGCAAAGGATCGAGTAGAACTAGAAAACTCTCATGATGGGCATAGCCAGAGTGAGAGATTTTGACTAGTCGTAGATGCCTTAGCCTCAACCAGAATAAGACATAGTTGTGGAATGGTTATAATACAAACACTACACAAAAGCTTTTTGCATTTGTTAAAATAAGAACAATATAACATGGTAAAAAAAGAAAATAAGTGTTGCTATTAGTACTCTTATTCGACCTGGTCGTAAATTAGTCAGGTGTGAAAGCACAAAGAAAAACTTCCCATAAATGTATTATATCCCTTAGTTTCAATTAGTAGCAAAGATCGTAGAAAAATGTCATTGCTAGAAAACTCCTTCCAGTAGGCGTGACCACATGCAGAGATGAGAGATTTTAATTATGAGGTTTTCCGTGGCTCGACTAGAATAAATAAGAGAAGAATAGGAAAAGAAGAAATGAAGCCGTTTAACCCCCAAGCTTGAATGGTTATATAAGTTGTCTATTTTTCACCATGTTTCCTTGGAAATGTACAGATCTTCGTGAAGACCTTGGCTGGTAAGGTCACGATAAGAATCTGCATGGCTTTTATTGACAATGTCAAGGCCAAGATGTGATAAGATGAAAAATCCCTAAGAAGGGGTTTGAGAGAGGTGTGATCACTCTCTAAGAACTAACACAACATGGATAATGTAAGACCAAAACCAGAACAAGAAACTACCAACAGAAAAACTTATCAGAGAAAATCCATATAATTTAAATGAACTTTATTTGACATAAAATGAAAGAAAGGTTTAGATATAGAACGTACAAAGTTGATTGATATTCCAAGAGTTGGGAAGAATGCGCCCATCTTGCATGGCTAGTCGTACTGATGTAAGGTCGAGGAGATCGACTAGAGGAAGTGAATAAACATTTTTAAAACCTCTTTGCCTAAAATCGACTTTATATGTGAAAAAGTAAATCAAATTGGTTATGCCCAATTAAGGTATAAACCATCTAATCTTACTAAGTGCACAAAAAACCTAAGTTTATGTCACGATTAGCAATTCTAGGGTGACAAACAAACAATACAATTCTAAGAATATAGATTGTAACAATGTAAATGAGCACAAGGCAGTAAACCACAATTGAAACAATCTGTTTTTACCATGGTGTTTGGAGACTTGCCAGCCTCCCCTAGTTCACGTTGAGATAAGCCCAAATGAATTAGTCTGGCTTCACAAATTAAGATAAACACCTTAATTTCCACTAGTGCTAGCTCTTTCCCCATCCGGGTAGGCGAGCTTCAATCTTTACAACACGTCGGGCCTTCTCACAAGCTTCTTGAGAAGATCACCGGACCACGACGCTTCCAATGTTGTCTAGGAATCAACAACCTTAAAGAGTAAAAAGTCAAGACCCTTGATTGACTCTCACCAAATACAACACATGCACAAATTGATACTCAATCCACCTCTAGAAGTAACATATACAATTAGAGACTTCTCTCCTTGCTCATAAGATACAACACATGCACAATTGAAAGAGAAAACTCACACTAGCTCAAAAGATTAAAATAGGATGCCAAAGGATCAACAACCACACTCCCAACCGGTCACAAGGGGGTATTTATACTCTGCACCAAAAAACTAGCCATTGGGATAAGATTCCAACAAAAACAGTTGCAAGCAGTACTACCACCAAATAATGGCCAGCAGTGACGCCCTCCTCTGCAACGGTTAGAAAAATAGTTGTTACAACCACTGTCGGTCCGATCGCCCACACAGGGTCCGATTAGGCTGCACTGGCCGGTCAGACCACCATATAGACTGGTTGGACCGCACAGCCAAAAACCAGAGAATGGCTCTCTGGAAAAGGTACCAGCATACTACCTGGTCATACCGCAAGGCTAATCAAAGCTCTCACGCAAGGCCAGTCATACCGCTGGCCGGTTAGACCGTGCCATAGAGCCGGTCATACTGCCCTTGCACGACACAATGGGAAAACTTCCCAATGGAACAACTGTCAACACATTTTTAGTCATACCGTTGTCCGGTCAGACTAGCCAACACATGGCAGTCATACCGGAGCACGGTCAGACCAGCCAATACATAGCGGTCATACTGCTATGCAATTTTCAATAGGGACAAAGATGCATGTACTTCAACAAATTTGCAAAGCACATTCGTAAATCATAATACCATGTAACCTAAGGTCAAAGCATAATTCACAACAAGTTACAAAATACATCCGCACACTTTAGAATCATGACACCAGGTTTAGGGACACGGATTCAAACAGTTTGAAAAATACGTTCACAAAACTAATTCATTCGATCGGTTGTTGTCAGTAAGGGAGAGCCTTAGGAAACAACCGTATGGTGGTTGTTGTCAGAGACACAGAACTGAACATAGAGCGGTTGAGGGAGTGAGAGCATACGTGTTCTGCTCCTTAACCACACAAGATATCGACATAAGGGAGCCCCCATGTCGGGTCATAGAGCTTCCGAGTAGTAGTTGGTCAAGTAGATGAACAATGATTCTCCAACTAAGGGTACTCGGGACGTCTTATAACATAAGCTATTATAACATTGGTCCAAGGGCTTTGATTATGTATTAAAGTGATTCTTTAATAGATTATTTAATCCCCGTCACTTCTTTTTAAGAAAAACTAAAAAATGCTATACCGTTTGAACAGTATAGCATCGTTTCTCTCGCTCTCTCCTGGCTACCGCTCCATTGCATTCTCTCTCTCGCGCGCGCTCTCTCTCGCTATCTTGCTCCAATGGGTTCACCGGTCCCCAGAAGTAGAGGGAGGCCAAGGAGGCGGTGGTCCGACGGTGGGAGGTGGTGGAGGGTGGTGGGCGGCGGAGGAAGGCACAACAAGGCGACATACTGAATATTAGGTTGGACGGGGATAGCAGTGCGGTGAGGCAACAAAATCGCTACCAGCCGTTGGTGGTAGAGGAGGGGACAAAGGAAGGCGAAGGAGGGGTACAGAGCTATATCGGTGTCAGAGAAGAAAAAGGAGGGAAAGGAGAGCGACAAAGGAGGGGAGGGAGAGCTTGCAGGCCGAAGAAGTTGTGTTGGTGCTAAAAAAGAGAGAGAAGGAAGAGCTGTGGGTGAGAGGAGACTACCGTTGGGAGCTCCTCTCCTCGACGGTACAGGGTTTCTTCACTGTTGCTTTTTTTTTCCGGGTGGACGAATTATGTCGTTTCCATCAACAGCGTTCAGTGGAGCCCAACTAGAATCACATGCACTGTCGTTACCAACCACCTCACGAACCAATCGACTTGTCACAAATCTAAGTCCCGCTGGGCATGCTAGGCCATGTACAATGCAAAGAGCCACAATCTCCGATGCAAACAATTTTTTTACGGAAATAGTATTTTATCAAAGCACCACCTAACCCGAAGCATTTTTTCTACACCTGCGACTTGCTCCTAGCGTCGGAATCTCGTTAAGCTACCACGCTCGTTAAGCTACGACTCGGGCCATGCTCATTTCAGTTTAAATTTTTGGTTTCTGATTTATATTTTACTATTCTTAATTTTATCTTTTTTTTATTTTTTTTAATTTTTTTATCGGTTTTTTTTTCTGTATTCATTTGTATTGTCTATAGTAGGATAATATGTTTTTTTTAAATTTTTTTAATTTTAGTTATATCAAATAAACTATTATCAGTTACAATATAATTTTAGTCAACTATAATATAGTTTAAATAATAAATTAATTTATTTTAGCTCAGCCGAAGCTAAGCTCACGTGGCCTTACATTTCGTACGTAAACACACAAAAAAGAGCTAATCACAGCACAATTCCACGAATATTACGCCACGCGAACACACTGCCACCGGGGCCCTCTACACGGGGTCCCACCTGCAGCCGTCGCGCACTGTTCGAGCCGCCGAAAGAGATTCACCGCTATTCGCTAGCTACCGCGGGGACCTGGAAGCCGCCGCCCCGCCGCCTCGTTTCTGGACTTTTTTATTCTCTCTCCTCCTCCCCTTCCTACTTCCCATCCCCTTCGTCGAATCCACACGAACGCGAGAGCGCAGATAGCACCACCGGAAAGGCCCCAAACAAGCGCAAAAAAGCTCCAAATACCCGCGGCGATGGCGCTTTCTGACCGCTCCCGCGAATCGCTCCTCCCGAGCTTCCTCTACTCGACGGCCGCGCGGTCGTCCTTCGCCGGCGCCGCCCGTCTCCCCGCCTCGCCCGCTGCGGCCGGAGCCGCGGCGGCCGCCCCTGGAGGCGCGCCGTTCGCGATCCAGGCGCCCAAGGAGAAGATCGAGATGTACTCGCCGGCGTTCTACGCCGCCTGCACGGCCGGAGGCATCGCCAGCTGCGGGCTCACCCACATGGCCGTCACGCCGCTGGACCTCGTCAAGTGCAACATGCAGGTGAGGAGGTAGACTCGATCCAGCGTTTGGCTGGTGCCCAGCGCCCCTTACGGTTTCGGATCGGGGGCGGATTTGGTTAGATCCGGCGGCTTGTAGCCGAGTCTTACTGGTTAGGATAGTTGAATGTAATTTCTATAGATCCCTGATTCCTGTGTGCTAGTTGCAGTGCTTACTTATTGTCTGATGTTCCTCATCGATGAATCTATTATCGCTATGCAGTTGGAGTAATTTATTGAAGCATTGCTTTGGGAATAGATGCACGCCCTTGAGTGTTGTATGATTAATTTGTAATTGTAGGTTCATGAATCTTTAGCTATCTGTCTGTTCATGCACGATCAGATTTATATGTGAAATTAAGTTAGTGACATGGTGCAATTTTGACCTTCGAACCCCAATTCTTGAGTTTTCATACATGTTCACTTGTCTAGTAAATTTTCAAATCCTGGCCAACTGGCTGCCTGATAGCCATGAATCCATTGAAGGTTTTCTCTAGATTAATGTGGTATCATGATCAACATGGATATCTGGTTCGTGTGGAACAATGGGTATCTATATACATTATAGATATATAGATTTGTATTGTTTGATTGGTTAATCTGTATCTAATAGAAGTTTTTTTTGTTGAATTGTATGTGATTGTTGAAATGATTGTTTTGGCAAACTGTTCCAGATTGATCCAGCAAAATACAAGAGCATCACATCTGGGTTTGGAATACTGGCCAAGGAGCAAGGAGTTAGGGGCTTTTTCAGGGGATGGGTGCCCACCCTGCTTGGTTACAGTGCTCAGGGGGCTTGCAAGTTTGGATTCTATGAATTCTTTAAGAAGTACTACTCAGATATTGCAGGGCCTGAGTATGCTCAGAAATACAAGACCCTGATATACCTTGCTGGGTCTGCTTCTGCTGAGGTAATTGCTGATGTGGCTCTTTGCCCCTTCGAAGCTGTGAAGGTACGTGTGCAGACACAGCCGGGATTTGCTCGTGGGCTCAGCGATGGGCTCCCTAAGTTTGTTAAATCTGAGGGTGCCTTGGGGTAATTAAATCTTGCTATTTTTCTTTAAATATGAAGTGATTTATATCTATCACCTTTCACTTCTGTGATGTAACACCATTTTCTTTCTTTTGTGATGTAACAACATTTTGTTTTCAAAATTGCAGGCTTTACAAGGGAATTGTCCCACTCTGGGGTCGTCAAATTCCTTGTAAGTAAATTTGATCTTGCCAACTTATTTATTTTGATTGTCTGCCATGCTGTTCTTTTCTTACGATTGTATATTTTGGTGATTAGTATGTTAGTGGTTCATTCTTTCTGTGGTTATTATTGTATGTTGTTTCCATACATCCTTAGAATGAGAATGTTGCTTCCGTCACTATAGTATTTACTATTTGCAGCCTAGTTAATGCCTAGTCAATGGTAGATGGGTTGGATTGATCTCCTATTCTGTCATTTCAAGTCCTGCATCTGATCATATGTGGATTATGATTCTCTTGGATTTGACAACTTTTGTCTTCTTTAAATTGTCCTCTTCCTAAACCAAATCTACTCGAAATCTCCCCCTCAAGTTTATATTGGTTACCCTCACATATTAGTTCCATCATGTACAGCACTATTCATCCCATTTCAAACTTTATATGATGTAACACACTTGCCCTTGCAAAACTACTTCTCTTTTATGACTTGCAAAAAAGCTCACTCTATTTAGTACTTTACTATTTTTTTATGTGAGGTAATTTTTTTTGAAGGGAACGACCTTGTTCAATATGTTATCCATATAGTTTTTGGGCTTGCTGGATTTATTTAATTGTGTCAAAATCACAATCAATGGTACAACTTTGGGAAAAACAGATTTCATGATTCCTGTGTGGTTTCAAATCTTAGCTTATGCCTGATTTGATTTATTGGATCCAGAACAAATGTATGTTCCCTCTGAATAGCGTAGCCACAGAAATACCTTCTTGGTTTCCACTTTACAGCACAATTTGTTGTGTGCATCCAAAGATACGGAGATGCTGTTGTTTTGCTTTTCCATGCATGGATGCTATGCTTATCAAAAAGTGGTGACATCTCAGGAATAAATTCTTATTAATCTGTGTTCAGGGAGTTTAAAATTGATCGTTGTGGATAGGGATGGCAATCGGGCGCGGCGGGTACGGGTAGTGCTCGCCCATACCCGTACCCGCGACCCTGTTTTACGCCCACGGGTATACCCGCGAAGGACCACGGGTAAAAAACCTCGCCCATACCCGTCGCCCGCGGGTACCCGTCGCCCGCGGGCATACCCGTTTACCCGCGAACTGAGTACAACACATTTAAACATCACCAATACATCATAAATTCACACATTCAACAACTACAATGCAAATACAAATTGACATAGTTCCTCACATATAAACAAATTAAGTTTACAACAAGAGTGGAACATACAAAAATAGTTCAATTTCAACAGTTCAACAAATAGATAAAAGACATGTATATCACTTGGCTGCTCAGGGAGAAACTGGTGCTCATGAATTATCTGTGAACCAAGATGAGAATAATTTCCAGCCATAATAAATCCACTACAGTGACACCTATGTATCTCAGCAACAGACTTTGCAGATAATTTAATTCTGAAATAAAAAATGCCCACCGAGTCAAGATAGTCTTTGCAGTTCCACAGATATTGGTACTTCTTATCCTAGCTTTACAGAGAATTTAAGCAGATGTTAGGTCACAGATTAACTAAGATTGCAACTACAGATCAGAACTCAAAGTGAGGAATCATACTAATAATGGTAAGCAAGCATAAACCATCTCTGGGAACAAAAACTTCCAGCAATACCAAGAAATAGTTCTAACCTGTTCTTTGTCTGGGAGTTTGTTGGATACTTTTGGTGGTGCACCATCTGGCACACTGACACAATTACGATATCCAGCCTCTTCCATGGAGAGCTTATCAATTTCACCCTCAACCTACCATGGCAAAAAGACAACAAACTAGTCAATACTGCGAACCTGGAATCAAATGGATTGGCATAAATTTTCAGGGGAAAATGCCAACATAAAAATCCAATGGCACATCTTGAAAACATACAATGATAACATCACGTGCTCGCTTTATATCGTCCAGACCATATAAAATTTTCTCTGTGTTTGCCTCCTGATATGAAAGGACAAAATAAGTATGGATAATAACATAAAATGGGCTCACACACCCTAAAAAGGATGAGTACCACAAACCTGTGAAAATTTCTTAGAGACTTCCCTGTATTTGCAGCCAACAAGAACTCCATCACGTCTAGAGGTCACCTGATCTGGAGTTCTGGACAGAAGGGAGGACCGGAGCCAGTGGTGGCAGTCGCGGCGGAGAGGGCTGCCAGGAGGCCGGATCTGGACCGGAGGAGGCTCACCTGAGCTGAGCTGACGGCGGAGAGGGGTGGTAGTCGCGGCGGAGAGGGGCAACAGCCGGATCTGGACGACAAGCGGTCGGGAGTCCGGCGTCTCGGTGATGAGGGCGAAACGAGGGAGGACCGGAGGAGGCTCTAAGGACATGAAGAGTCCGGCCACTCCGGCGTCTCGGCGAGGAACGACCAACGAGGGCGAGGAGCGGCGAGAAATGAGGAGCGGCGAGGAGCGGCGAGAAATGAGGAGCGGCGAGAAATGAGGAGCGGCGGTTGGAGGAAGTCTGGATCTGGAGTCGGGACGACGGGACGGATAGCGGCGGAATGAGGAGCGGCGAGGAGCGGAGATTTGGAGGAAGGAATGAGGAGCGGCGCTTTTGGTTGAAGGAGCCGACTGGCGAGAGGGCGGAGAGGCTGTATGGAGCCAAGGCCCAAGAGGCCGTAGGGAGTTAGGGTTTACTGTTTTTGATGGCCCACCTGTCAGTTCATTCCACGGGTAAACGGGCGAGACAGGTACGGGTAGAGCTAACCCATACCAGTACCCGTTTACCCGATGGGCAGAATTTTCCCCCCATTTTCCTACCCGTGGGTAAAAAATCCATCCCATACCCGACTCCATTAGGGTATTTACCCACGGGTACACGGGTAAACGGGCACAATTGCCATCTCTAGTTGTGGAGATGACCAACTTTTGTATAATTTTTTTTGAGCTAGATTTTTGTGTTCATATTGTTCTTGAATTGAAAGAGTTATTGGCACGATTCATGTATTCTCATTATAGTTATTTTCTGTATTGAATTACGGTCAATGTGATTCAACTTGTATAATGATAAAACAAACCTTAGACAATCCCCATAATATTGTATTAGCATCGCAATTATCTTTGCCTGGAATTCCTTCTAAAGCAAGTAAAAGTCTCCCTTTTTTCTTTGGAGATGAGAAAAGACTCTATTGGTAACATTGTTACACTAGTTCAATATATTGAAATCTGCAAGCTCAAGTCCCTCGTCTTTCCTTTGACACTAGATATGTGCATTGGTCATGGACTTCGAAATGAATCGTGTTAATGTTTCTTGATGGTATAGAGATTTTAAACATTGTTTTACATAAAATTTAGGAGATGAACTTTTAATACCTACTTTTTAACTACATCACTAATTCTGCATCAATTTGGTATTTGCGTCAAATACTGCTTATATTAGCTGTTTTATTTATATTGTTATTTGTATGCATTGTTTAATATTCTCTTGATGCATTCAGATACGATGATGAAGTTTGCTTCCTTTGAGACCATTGTTGAACTTATCTACAAGCATGCTGTTCCTATCCCAAAGTCAGAGTGTAGCAAACCTTTCCAATTGGGTATCAGCTTCGCTGGTGGTTATGTTGCTGGTGTCTTCTGTGCTGTTATTTCTCACCCGGCTGATAACTTAGTCTCTTTCCTGAACAATGCCAAGGGTGCTACAGTGGGTGATGTAAGCTTATACTACTTATTGTCTCCTTAATATGCTCTGTTGTTATTTTGCTTTTTCAGTCTCCATGATAGGCTACTCGTTGCTGTCATTTATGTATTTCTGCAGGCTGTTAAAAAGCTTGGCCTCTGGGGCCTTTTCACTCGTGGACTGCCCCTTCGTATTGTCATGATTGGTACCCTTACTGGGGCCCAGTGGGGCATTTATGATGCATTCAAAGTCATGGTTGGACTGTAAGTGTTTTTTCTTTCTTACTTTCATTAGAACGACAGTCAGCAGCCTTCAATTGAATAAAAAACTGATAATTCCTTTGCAATTTAACAGGCCAACTACTGGTGGTGTGACGCCAGAGCCAGCCCCTGCTGCAGAGGCTGCATTGAAACCTGCCAGTGCCTGATTCTCCTATTAGGATAAGTAGGATGGATTTCTGAGATTGGTCATTCTTCACGGATGACAACTGCATCAATTACATGAGTCCAACTACCACTTTGTTTAAAAGTTTTGGAGAGGATGACCACAATCATCTTTTGAATGAGAGGAATTTGTTAGACAGGCTTTTCAATGAGAGGAACTCGTTAAACAGGCGATGATAGATTTTTTTTGCCCAAGTTGATACATAATAAGTTTTAGGAACGCATGACTTAGGAGCACAGGTTTTGCTATCACCTGTACTGCCATTTATTCATATTACACTATCCTTCATATTTCTGAAGGTATACCCAAGTTTATGCTGTCAATTTTGTTAATTCATATCACACCACCCTTCATATTTCTGGAGGTATACCCCAATTTGTGCTGTCAATTTTGTGATATGCGTGATCATCCTTGTGTAAATGATGAGAGAATTCAAGTTCTCTTTCAATGTTATGTTTCCCTCCAGTATGAGTTGATTGTGCTTTTTCTTTGAATGTCATGCTGTTTCCCGGTATGAGTTGATTGTGCGATGCTGATTGTCGTTCATTAAAGCATCATTCGGTTGGGTATACTTGCCAATGTTGTTCTTGCTGTTTTATTGACAACTCTATATGTTTTGACTTAGGAGTAATTTTGCAAAACTATAGGTGTGTGCGTGTGTGTGAAGTCTTTTTAGTACTCTTAGGTTGTACTACCACTTCTAATATATCACTTAAATGAATGTTTTATACTTTTTTTATTACTTTCTATATATTTAAATGATATTTCGATACGAGTTGGTTAAAAAATTTTATTGGAGCTTTTTATTTTTGTTATATACATTTTTTCATGTATAAAAAGAGTGCATACATAAATTATGCTATAAAAATAGACTATGATGAAATTTTTCATGGAACTTATTTTAGAGTATCTTATAATTATTATTAGAGTATTATCAAATAGGTAAAAATGTATAATAACACCATTAGCGGGGTATATTAGAAGTAGGAGTATATACTCTCAGGAGTATAAAATCATTTTTCAGAAAGCCTTTTCTCTACTCTCGAGTGTAGTTACACTTATATTATCTTCCATCCATCTTGAGATACTCATTTGCTGATCAGGTTTGTGGGTGCAAAAACCAGTAGCAAACCCATACAATGAGACATCTGGTTTGCCTAATTGTAGGATTTGTGGCCGTGTGCATGCATGGCTGTTACGAGTTTACTAGCGGGATTTGCAGACGGCCTGCATAGCTGTGCAAAACTTCAATTTAAAATTCATACATGTATGTATCTCCTAGATTTTAGGCAATTAGTTGGTGCACAGTTCATTTGGAAAGACGAACTTTGTTAAAGAAAGTAGGCTTTACATTGTAAAAGTCTTATTATAATTTTCTCAGTCGTATACCTACGAAAGCGTGTTATGACCGACATTATGAGAGAATTATATCTTGTGGGTAAAACTATACAACCTCTGCAGAGTGTAAAACTATCCTAGATAGCCGTGCCCACGCTCATGGAAGCTGAGTAAAGTTTTTGATAGATTAGACTTTATTTTTCAAAATGGTTTATAAAATGCTTATGGATGGATGGAATCCATATGAAACCTTTTCATAAAGATGGTCCGGGTGGGATGTCCGTGGTTAGGTTGGTGTTTGGTCGAAGCTTGCACTGACGATATTATTTTATCGAAATCTTGTTTCTATCTATTGTATTAAATTTAGTTTTGAATCTAATTACAATATTTACTTCAATTTCGCTTTACGCTTCATTAACCCTAATATGCCTTTTTTTGTCCATCCTTATACATGCATTAACTCTGTTAAACTTCTGGTGTAACTTGTGGAGTACTTTATGTGCTTATGTTGCTTAATTCATCTTTTTCCAGAGGACGCCTTCATCGACTACGGTGAGGATTATGACGAGTAGACCATGTCTTATAGTCATTCGCTTGTGGGCAGGCTAGAAGGGTTGCTGCTTTCTATTTTATTGTTATTCTTCCGCTGCTTATATTTAATTTTGGTTTATGGACCACTGATGTAAATTTTGGCCAACAAGCCTTATTTAATAAATGTCATTATGCATGATATTTGTCTTTGTTATCTACTGTATGCACTATCTGATCCTGGACTAGTGCGATTTATACAGAGAGTTTCGGAGTTATGGTTCCAGGGTCCGACATACCACAACATCTTAGCAGGAGGTTCTTGCTTCACCCCGATGCTCTCGCCGTCATCGGGGTCATTCAAACGCTTGTATTGGGATGTTTTGTACACCGTACAAACATGAAAGTTTGCATACTCTTTATGGTAAAGCATACAATCGTTCAGACATGCATGTATTCTTTCTACTTCTATTCTCAATGGACAAAGAACCTTCTTGACTTGGTAGGTGATTCTCAGCAACATATTTTCCTCTAGAAGGATGTTCGCTAGGATACGTAACAATGCTGAGAAACTTTTGTTGGACCAACCATTGCGTGTCTTCAATTTTAACAGTTCGAGAACGGTGATATCCTTGTGTATTGCAGTTTGTAGCCTACAAGCTAGATCTACAAGTGGTATGTTTTCACCAAACTCCCTAAAGCCGATCACCTCCTTCAATGTAGCGCAATGAAGACAGATCTATCGGGACCGGTCTGGCTAGTTATAAATAATAACACGGCGTATCCCAGACACGTCTAACCACGAACCATCTGTAATACATAATTATCACAGACGGTTCTCATTAAGAACCATCTGTGATAATTTATAGATGGTTCCTAGCATGAACCATCTGTGATAAATTGTAGATTTCACAGACAGTTATTATTACGACCCGTCTATGATAATTACTTATCGCATATGCTTTTTATTTATCACGGATGGTTTGTATTAATAACTGTCTATGAATATACATCACAGATGGTTCTAAAATAGAACCGTCTGTGATAAATACACACATATTGTTCTAAATGCATTCTCATGTATATAAATATAAATTCACATATATATCACATATTCTCATGTACATAAATGCAAGTTCAGTAATACCTCAGAAGTAAATATGTATTACTTATTTGTTTTTTTACAGCAATGCTGTCATGTCATTATACCGAGACCGTTTACATATATAGAAGATATTAAGTACAAATTCAACTACTTGATTTTACATATGGCCAAACAGCGTGGCCAGTCACTAATTACAAAAGATAACAAAAAAGTAGAAACCTAACTGCTTCAAACTTTTTTCTAGTGGTAGAGGTAGCATGCTATCTCTGTCTTCAAAACTTCGTAGTTGACGTAGTCAGCATCAGACGGTTCGGGATCATCAACGAACAAAGTCCGAAATACGTCCACCCGCTGACATGATCATTCAAGTGTCTCCCGAGCACCCTCCAACTGAACAATCAAGTCGAATTGAGCTCATAGGCTCTTTTCTCTTTCTTGAGGGTCTCGGCAAGGTTGATTCAGTCGCCTGCCGCCTCGACTAAGAACTCCAAGTGACGGTAAGCCTCTTGGAGATATGTAACGTCGTTGTAGAGGATCACGTTAATAGCGAGGTTAGCTCGCTAGAAGCGGGAGACCAACCAGAAGACGCGGTAGAGGAGGATGTTAAGACGACAGAAGGTGGTATTCAATTGCTTTGGCAAATCCTCGGACATAGGAGTGATGACATTGTTGGTACAGTGTCCTTCCGCAGCATCCACCAGCATACAACTAGTGAGGTGCTCATCCAGGATAGCCAGGTTGGCCATCAACGATGGCAACAAGGAAGAGTAGGGAGCCATTTATTTGTGCTTGAGAGATAAGGAAGAGAAGAAAGATAGCTAGCCGGCGAGGTGCTCGTACAGGATCAGCGATGCGAGGATTAATATCCGGTGGCGGACGATCATTTTTATACATTAAAGAATACATTCGTGACGTGAGACAAAGAGATGCATCGGGGAGCCGAAATGATTGAAGAGGCGTGCATTGGGGATACGAAGTGCCATTCATGCGTAGAAATACATATCACAGATAGTTCCAGCCACAAGCCGTTTGTGATATGCAACTATCACAAACAGTTTATATTAATAACCATCTATGAACTATCACATACAGATCTAATTAATGTGACATCTGCAATTATCACAGACGGTTCGTATTAATAACCGTTTATGAACTATCACAAACGATTATTAACAAGAACCATCTGTAATAGTTGCGTATCACAGACAGTACACGGTCACGCTTGTAAAACCGTCTGTGGTAATTACAACACAGACGGTTCCCCACCGTCTGTGATGAGGCGTCTAGTATAATCTTCTCTGTAGTAGTAGGATCACAGGCACCGACGAGACCGCAAGGGATGAGGGTGATGGCTACTAGGACTAAGGTGAGATAGACACCCTATACAGTGGTTCGGACAAGTAGGCGTCCCCTGAGCCGAGCAGGCAAGTTTTACGATATATGTTCAGTACCTTTTTCTGTTTATATATTTATATTAAAGACCAGAGCCCCGTGGCAAATGCTGTAATAAAGAGACAATTTCTACATTATTGTTCTGCTACGCGATTCTGGTAAAGACTTATTATTCGTTGAAACAGTTTTGATCTACTTATCATACGAATAATAATATGTTGCTTAAGTGTGATTACCCTCACATGCATACACTTCTGTCAGGCCAATTACCCTCAGAGCTAAACATTGTCTGATTTCCTCTCCTAGGGATCCATTTTGTTGTGCACTAATACAATACAGGTTAGGACGATGAATCTACAGCCATTATTACCGGGATTCCGCGGCTGCCGAGCCACGTCGCCCCGCCCGCTGGCTCCGCGCGTGTCGCCCGGTTTTGCGTACGGTCGGGGGAGGTGATTCCCTCGCGTTTTCTCGAAATTACGTACAGATCCTTATTTCTCGCGGATAGGTCTCTGTCAGTTTTTTTAGCCCCTCCACTTTGCAGGATGGCCCCCGTGGTTTTTTGAAATTACGCACGGCCCCCGTTTGTTCACGTACAGATCCCCCGTGGTTTTTTTATTTACGTACAGGTTCTCGTTTTTTTGCAAAAAAAAACCTTTATCTTTTTCAAAAATACGCATATGCTCTTAGATTTTTTTAAATAATTTCTCGCGATTACGGTGCCTGGCGTGGCGTGGCGCCGCGCCTACGAGGCTAGTATTTATAGCAGTTGGGTGGGTTTCTGTCTGTATACGGGGGGTTCCGTTCTGCTCAAAAAACGGGTGGGAGAAGGGAGCATGCAGGAGCCGTGCGGTGCTTGCGTACGTAAGTCTAACCAACCCGTTGGCTGCTTGCCCAACTTGCCTGTTTCCGGCGGGCGCGGCGGCAGGCCATGCGTTCGCGGAAACCGACGGCCGGACGGACACGTCTCCCACCGGTTTGCTGCGCCGGCCGCGACGCCGCGCGCTGCACGCTTGGCACGTCGCGTCTACCGATCGGCTCGCACGCAGACAGGTAGGTCGCTGGAAAACGACGGGCCGCGCGTGCGCGCGTGCTATCTCGTCGGGGTCCGCGAGCCAAGCAAAATATCTTCACAAGTCACAGGGTTTTCTCGGATCAAATCACGAATCACATTTCATCGATCCCATGTAATTGACAGCACTCATATAACATGAAATATCTACTTTCCAATACAATAAAAAAAATCATCACAGACGGTTCGAAACTATTATCTCAAATATTTTTTTGAACCATCTGAATTTGTACGTCAGTGATAATAGAAGGTTATCTCAGATGATTTATGAGTCGACTATGATAAATACAACACAGACAGTTGTAACTAGAACCGTTTGTGAAGAACACTATCACGGACGGTTCTAGCTACCAACCGTCTGTGATAGACGAGTATCACAGATGATTATAATATAAAAATGTCTGTGATAGTCTTTCATAGACAGTTTATACCACAAAATTGTCTATGATAGTTCATAATATACCTAAATTTTTTCTATTTTTTGGCTAATCTCAAGAAATGTTATCTATGCCCTTTGAAAACAAGCAAATACACATCCTTATCCTACGAACCCAACTCTTAAATATGGCAAAAATATATATCCTAATTCTACGAATTCAACTCTTAAACATGGTAAAAATACATCTCCTAATCCTACGAATCCATGGTAAAAACATAGAAGAATGAGAGATTCTAGCAGCATGTGAGGTGGATGTCCTTGACGCCGACTTGAGCATCGTCTTAGTAACTAGCTGCTTTCGCGGTGTCTTGCAGGGAAGGAGAGGCAGTCGTAGCGTCACCTTTGTGTCACGACGGTGAGACTGCACAAGACACTCTTACGATATTTACGAAAAGAGTGTGTTGTGCAGTCGATTGTGGTGTCACAACGGAGGCACTAGCTCACGGTGGTAGTCGGCGTCATCGAGAAACAAGCTAGGAATGGATGAACCAACTAGGAGCAGCCGGTAAAACTCACGCATCTCGAAGTGAAAGGGAGAGGGGGAATAATTAATAAGCAGCAAGAGGTGAGAGGAACCGGTGCCAGCTGTTCAATGCGAAGAAAGTGGACGGGTGAGATCAGAATCCTAGGGGAGATGCCACGGATCGGTGTCGTGACGTTATCAGAGACGGTTTGTTATATGAACCGTCTGTGATAATGCACATATCACATACAGTTGTTAATATGAATTATTTGTGATGTCTTGTATTATCACAGACGGTTTATACTAACAACCGTCTATGATATTTTCACAGAACTGTGATATCCTGTTTTATCACAGATGGATGTTAGTATAAACTGTTTATAATAGTTACAATATAGATGGTTTGTAGGAACTGTATATGAGTTATTGTTTAGTATAGCTTTTTTTTAGTAGTGTTTCTTGCGGTAATAGCACATTGCACACACCACTAGTTATCCAATGCATCGTGGTGACTATGATTTCTGCCGGCTTGTGATTTCTTTTATTAAACGATGATATCTGCCGGCTTGTGATTTCTTTTATTAAGGGAATCGCACGCTTTTGTCTTGATGGATAAGCGTGAACACTGCCCTCGCCATTTATTCTCAGATTTGTATAGACAAGCACCGGACGCAGACAGAATTTGGGGCTGTCTTGCTTGCGTGTTTCTGTGACGCAGACAGAATGCAGTGACATCATTGAATACGCCCTGTTGCTAGCTCTATGCTGTTTGTGTATTTTCGCAACCATCAGGTCTAAAAAGATGTTAGATATCTAGACTCTATATCAATTATTAGATCAAATTCTATCTATACATTTAGGTCTAATTGGTTTTACTCTTCGGGCCACAGGTCTAAACAGACTAAACACAACTAAACCCATAGAGCAACAGATTTATAAATGTTATTAGAGTTTCTCTCCCAAAAGACTAATCCAATAAATAAAGTCTCCTTATACTTATAAGTTATGAATTTTTCTTTCCCACAACCAATATAAGACTATTCCTAATATTCTCATCCTCACACATTGGTTGTGCACTTCTGTAACCATGAGGTTGAAGGAGACGTTAGGCGACTGGGCTCTGATATCAAATGTTAGATCGGACCCTGGCTGCATGCTTAGGCCCAACTAGATTTACTCCCCGAGTCACAGATCCAAACGGGTTAAGCATAACTAAACCCATAGACTGCCGCATGCAAACCGTAAAGCAACAAACTTATAAATGGTATTGATCAGCCTCCTCTCCAAAAGACTAGTCAAATGGGTGAAGTCTCCCTCACATTTATAAATTGTATGATCGGACTCTGGCTGCATATCTAGATCCAACCGAGTTTACTCCCCAAACCATAGATCCAAATGGGCCGAACACAACTAAATCCATGGGCTACCGCATGCAAACCCCAAATCAACAGACTTATAAATAGTATTAAGCTCATTTCTCTCAAAAGACTAGTTCAATAAGTAAAGTCTTGCCTCCACTTATAAATTATACTCTTTTTCATTCTTATATCTAACATGGGATTATTCAGGGTCTGTTCTTTTTGGTCATGGCTTGTGGCTTTTAATCATGACTTGTGACTTTTAAACATGTTTGTACGAGAGATTACAGAATAATAGAAATTCACGTGCGATTTTTGCCGATATAAATGAAGTCAGTAAAGTATGTACTATAATTAACTAGTAGATCCCATCTTAAAAAAATACTCTATTTAGAAGCTAGTTACTGTAGAAAAACTGAAAAGCAGCTTTTAGAATCTGAAAAGAACGGGGCCTCATTACAATGTGCACTGGCCTGGTAGCCATCGTTCCCGCCGCCTAGCCTCGTCTTCTTTTAAGGCAAAGACTGAGACAACAATTGAAAATCCAAAAGCAATCATCGAACACACTACCTCACTATCTCTTACCAGGCCGGGCAGGATGGCTAGCCAAGGAGCACCCAACGCCCGGAGAAACGCCGACGACATCGGCAGCGCCGCCAAGGCACACTTTGTGTTTGTTCCGTTGATGTACCAGGGGCATCTGATCCCGGCAGTCGACACCGCGCTGCTGCTGGCCACCCACGGCGCGCTCGCCAGCATCGTCGTGACGCCGTCCAACACCGGGCGCATCCGCCCGACCATCGACTCCGCACGGCAGTCCGGCCTGCCGGTCAGGCTCGTGGAGCTCCCGCTCGACTGCGCAGGGGTGGGCTTGCCTGACGGAGCCGACAACGTGGACAACATTCCACCAGGTCTCGAGACCAACTACTTCCGCGCCTTGGCGCTCCTCCGGGCGCCACTGGAGAGACACCTCCGCGCGCACGCGCCGTACCCGACGTGCATCGTGTCGGACTTCTGCCACCCATGGACCATGGAGCTCGCGGCCAACCTCAGGGTCCCGCGGCTCAGCTTCTTCAGCATGTGCGCCTTCTGCCTCCTGTGCCAGCACAACGTCGAGAGGTACAACGCGTACGACGGCGTCGACGACTACAACGAGCCGGTCGTTGTGCCCGGCCTGGAGAAGAGAATCGAGGTGACGAGGGCCCAAGCCCCTGGATTCTTCCGGGTGCCCGAATGGGAGAAGTTTGCCGACGAAGTGGAGCGGGCGCGAGCCGAGGCCGACGGTGTCGTCATGAACACCTTCGTGGAGATGGAGCCGGAGTACGTCGCCGGCTATGCAGCTGCCAGGGGGATGAAGGTGTGGACTGTCGGGCCGGTCTCGCTCTACCACCAGCGCGTGGCGACGTTGGTAGCGAGAGGGAATGGCACAGCCATCGACGCCGACGAGTGCCTCCGGTGGCTCGACGCCAAGGAGCCCAACTCCATCGTCTACGTCAGCTTCGGGAGCATCGTGCACACGGATCCAAAGCAGGTCGTGGAGCTCGGGCTCGGGCTCGAGGCGTCGGGGCACCCGTTCATCTGGGTTTTCAAGAACGCCGACCACTACGGCGAGACGGTACGCGAGTTCCTGCAGGACCTCGAGGTGCGCGTCGTGGGGCGAGGCCTGCTAATCAGAGGGTGGGCGCCCCAAGTGCTGATCCTGTCCCACGCGGCGGTGGGTGGCTTCGTGACGCACTGCGGGTGGAACTCGACGCTGGAGGCGATCACGGCCGGGCTGCCGATGGTGACATGGCCGCACTTCACGGACCAGTTCTTGAACGAGAAGATGGCCGTGGAGGTGCTGGGGATCGGCGTAAGCATCGGGGTGAAGGAGCCGTTGCTATACCAGATAGAGGCGAAAGAGATCGTGGTCGAGAGGGAAGTGGTGGAGAAGGCGGTGAGGAGCATCATGGACGGAGGAGAGGAGGGGGAGGAGAGGAGGAGGAGGGCACGGGCGCTCGCGGAGAAGGCGAGGGCGGCCGTGCAGGAGGGCGGGTCGTCGCATGCCAATCTATTGGATTTGGTCCAGCGTTTCGAGGTGGATGCGGACGGTCACACAACGGCGTGAGGGTAGCAATTTGAGTGGTTTTTTCTGGAATAGTAAAAACATGAGATACATAGCCAAAACGTCATTTTCTATGGTTAAAAGGGGAAAAACTTTTAATTCACAATAAAATCAAGAAAATAGTATATGTTTTATCTAAGGGAGTGACTATTGTTAAGACGACTGGAATTTTTTTATCTCTCAGTCACTTGAAGTTACACTCTCAATCACCTGAAGTTGCAGTTATTTTTTTGGAGGAGGCTGTAATTTTAGTTGATTGAGAGTGCAAATTCAAGTGACTGAGAGAAAAAAATTCAGTACAATAGCAAAACCGTTTATCTAAACATGTTTAAGGTAGCATACAGTGGAAGTCAATCCTTATAGTGTTTAACACTATTCTTTCCGGTGGTATATTATAAATTATCTATTCCCCAAAACGGGTGTAGTAGTAAACGCATGTGTCTGTGCGTCAGAGTCGGGACAACCAGCAATGGCTCTCTGATTGTATGCCCACCACACGATCTGTATCATGAGTCGTTTAGTACTGTTAGCCATGCTAAACGTGTGGAAAAGGCGCCTCATCCGCAAGTTATACAGGGCACTAGGGCAGGATACACCATGGACGCAGAACAGCATGTTTTACCCGCGCGCGCCCAATAAGACTACGAGACATTTCTTTCCATCAAGGAGACTCTTCCCTAGTTCTTGCACAAATCTTCAATCAGGTAATTGGTAGAAGATTTTATTCTCATCTCAACCACCTTATGATGTCCTAACATCGATACACCCATGAACATTAGACATCTTTTTAACAGACATCGTTCATCGATGGAAAAAAGATCAAGTCCTATAAGATAAATAATTTCATCTGCTGCATTCGCAGGAGCGGGCATTCACAAGAGTGGAGATAATGGATTTACATTATCGCCCATGCTGGATGGAGAAAACTTATAAAGGGACGTTGTTAGAAATTCGCCTATGTGAGCAAGAACTATTTCCTTATTTTAAAGTATGCATAGTTTAATATCATATTGTTAAGGTAAAGTGAAGGAGATCAAATTTATAAGGTGGAGTCGTCGTCACTCCTTGAATATGGATAGAGATGGTATGAGGAGGGCTCTAGCTAATTATGCATGAACGCGTGCGCGTATTAACATATTTTGAGTGAAAATCACGTGATTTGTGACTTGACGTGACGTGGCGCGTCATTTGGCAGACAAAGTCCATCTTTATTTTTGCTAAACCCTGCACCACTCTATCTGTGTTTGAATGAGATTCAAACATTTGAATTTGAGGTTTTATTAGGGTTTTGATGACAGGCAGTTACCAGTAGGTAAATGGCTGGTTAAATGCGTCAATTACTAGTGGGTAAATGGTTGTTTAAATTTGTCAGTTCACAGTCTGTCTATATATATACCTGGAGACGTCCAAAGTGTATAGCGGAGAATCTCACTGTCTCCATTTCCTTCTTCTTTGCGATCTTGTGCTTTTGTACTGTGTCGTCTGAACTTCGCTAACATTTCTTTTCGACGTACATCTCGAAGGAGGGAGAGCGGCTATCTCCAAACTATTGCCGCTGAGAGTACCTGCACGGGGCGGCAATAAGGTTTCTAGGCAGCGCACGTCTACGCGACCGCTCACTTCATTGAGTCATCTACGTTCTGTACTGCATCAAGCCTACACTACTTTCTATTCTTTATCAAGCCCAATTATAAGTCATTCACGCGTTCGTTCGACTATACTTTCTTTGTGTATATTCTGAAGTATAATGAGTAGCATATTGTTAGTCGCTAGTTTTGCATCACTAATTTATTATATTTATCTCTTAGTAAAACATAGAATTAAAATATTATCTATATTTTCAACAACATCCCCGTGTGAGAACGCCTCTCATAGGATTTCTGAGCGGTAACAAGAGCATCGCATGTAGGATTTTTTTTCCCATGGTACAATTGAACTGTGGAGGCCCACATCCAAGAGACAGGAGCAAATGGCAGATTCGGCACTTTTTTATCCATTTTAACAAAAGCAGCCCGAACTTGGAAATGTAGCCTCTTCGGGCACTACGACAGACCAAGCAGACCTTCAGTGGATCCAGACCGCGGCAGGAAGGGAGCAAAAACGGCAAGAGAACAGGCTTTCCTCAAATTTGGGTGCCAGCTCCAATCCTCTTATCATACCACAGCCCATAGGCTGATCCGGTACACGCAAGGCCGAGATGGCCCGACATGCATGCGGCCAGCAAGCAGCGCACAAACAAGTCAGAAGTCCAAAAGAGCAGCAGAAACACACAAGCACATGCACATCCAAAAGAGAGAGAGAGAGAGAGAGAGAGAGAGAGAGCTAGCGGCCAATCCACAAACGACCAGGCCAGTGCAAGAGTGCTCTCTCAAAAAGAGAGAGGAAAAGAAAGGGAAAAAAACCTAGTGCAAGAACGTGTCCAGCTGTAGCAGTCTGTAGAAGCTTGCATGTGCCTCGGCCATTATCTTACTCCCCGTCCTCTAGAAATTTCGCATAGTTAAAAACAATATTGCCAGTATTCCCATCTCTCCCTGTCTCTCACTCGTACGCCCGCTGCTACGACCCGACTATTTTTTTTATTCCTTCTCCTTCAAGTGACGCTACGTGAGGTATCGACAGGGACAGAAACGAATCATCAAACCCAAGCCCAACCCACAACGCCACCCTGCATCTGGAGCACGCAGATCACTTGCTCATTGGAGTTTGCGTAGTATTTTTTTTTGGGAGATCATGACCATGACGTGCGGTGATCAGTGGCCCAATTCTTTTTAGCAATAAATAATTGAGATGGGTTTTTTTAGCTATCGTTTCAAAAATAATTTATCAGGATAATATTTTCGAAAATGATTTATTGGTTTATCATATTTGATTTATTTATATTTTTAAAAGTCTTTGCAGATATAAATCATATGTGGTTGTCGAAAAAAAGTCCAACCGTTTTATCGGCGAGTGTTTTCCCAGAATAATAATAATACGTGGCAGATCGCTAGAACGCGCGACGTGGAGGCACCGGGCGCGGGCGCGTTAGCCCCGTCGCCGCATTATTCAATTGGGGGCATAGCTCTCAAAATGGCATGATGGGATCCGTGCTGGCGTGGGGCTATAGGTGCGGTGCGTGCAATACAAAATGGCAGGTGATGCCATGGACGACCGGCTGAGTTTTTTACGTGGGTTTTGGTGGCTTGGCGCTCGGCCGCGCTCCCATGCAACCGACGGCGGGAGCTGCTTACTATTCCTGTGCAGGGAACAGTGGAGAGAATCGACAGGCAGCCCCGGAACAAATGGCTTCCATGTGGCCATCGATCAGCATGACATGTATATGGTGGAGATAAGCCTAGGACGAAGCTAGCCCTCGTGACTGCGTGCATGGTGCCGGCCTGTTTGTCAACAGCTGTGGTTTATAGTTTTTGGTTGAAATTTTTAAATTTTATCTGTTTACGATACAGATTACGAAGAGAGATATACTCACTTGTGATTTTGGATGGTATAGATGCTGGGCTTTTAATATGTGCATCGTTTAACTTGTAGACCCCGTCTTAAGAAAATATTCCGTTTAAAAGTTGGTAGTGTAGCAAAAGCCAAAAACCGCCAGATTCGAAAGAAAAAACAGGCTCTGGTTTTCACATTAGAGCAATTACAATACGTTTAATGAGCTCTCCCAAACGAGCTATACATCTTCTCAGGTATACATCATTTTTTTTGGCTTATAAGTCCCAGAAACTAACCCCTTTCTAGTTTCCACTAGCTTCCAACCATTTCACCATTTTAGTCAAAACAAATTCAGGTGGCCCATGGACGATTTTGGACCATAGGCGAGCGATAGTCCCGAGGTATGGGCGCTTGCCCGGATAAGGCGACGAAGGAGGCGCGTGCGGCTTGCCATTTGCTCGAATCGAACTAATTTCGCATTACGGCGAGCTCTCCCTGGATTTGATCCCATCCGTCCGTTCGCGTGGGAGCGGTCCGGATGCATCCATCTTTCAGCCTCTGATTGGGCGGACTGTAACGTCTCAAGCCCTATGCGTCGTGCAGACACCGACACGTTGCGCTATCCCTGGTAATCGGAGCCACCGCTATTCTACTCCAAGAAATAAAAGCTAAACCCACGAACTCAAAGCTACACACGAAAACGGCTAGTACAGAATGTAAATACGTGTAGGTTTACGAAAGAATAACTGAATAAGTACTACTGCTATCTTTGAGGTGAAACTCATAAGCACCAAAAAGATTGAAAAGTTGAATAAAACACATCAATTTTTGTACTATATCTAGGTAAATAATAATAAACGCAAACTTGGTTTTTAAGCTTGAATCTAAGTGAACAAATAGGATAAATTATGGATTGTGGCTCAATAAATTTGACCTGCTGAGTTAGGATCGTGTATGGATGAAGCAGTTTAACGCCATCTGGTACGAAACGATATGGTCATGTGCATGAGTTTCATGTTTATCTTTGTCACGTCTAGGATTGCTTTTGCTTACGCTACACATAATGTTCATATATCGTATTAGTTTTGTATCTATCTGTATTAGTTTTGTATCTATCTATCTATCTATCTATGGACGCCAACAGAAACGATAGCCTGCTCTGTTTTGAAGTCTTCATACAAACTAAACTAGCACACTGCAAGGTAACCCTAGCAAAAAAAAAAATACGGACACTATATTTCTCTTGCAAGTTTGAAAAGAAAAGGTTCAAGGCCCATCCTTCTGTAAGCTGAGGCTGTACGAGTAGAGTGCTGTGTTGCGCACCCAGATGTACCGCTGTTCGTCCGCTCGCGTGGAGCGGCCCGTGCGCGGTGCAGTGGCGTGCGTTGTCCGGCGCCGCACTAATCTAATCCCCCCGACCGATTCCGGGGCCTTGTCGTCCTCCGGCGGCGGCCACTTTAATGGCCCCGAGGCGACACCTGTCCCTTCCCGCACCTCGCCGCCGCGATCGCCTCCCTCAAAGCCGCACCTACTCCCCACCAACGCCTCCCCTCCGTCTCTCTTTTTTCTAGATTTCCTCTGGCTAATTCTGGCATAATAGCCCAACTAATCACACTCCTAGCTAGTCTCCTTCCTGTCGCTTCTGCTGCTGCTTATAAGTCTCCCCCCTTCCCCACTCCTCGCCTTGGGCCCTTGCCTTGTCCAGCTCTTCTGTGTTGGGGAAATTGTGCTGCTGCTGCGCAGTTTGGGTGAGGATTTGGGGGGAATTTGGGTGGGTTTGAGCGGAGCGGAGGGTGGGTGAGGGCTTGGTGAGGAGGGGGATGGAGATGCCGGGAGGGAGCGGCGGGCCGGCGCTGGCGCGGCAGGGATCGATCTACTCTCTGACGTTCGACGAGTTCCAGAGCTCGCTCGGCGGCGCCGGGAAGGATTTCGGGTCCATGAACATGGACGAGCTGCTCCGCAACATCTGGACGGCCGAGGAGTCGCACGCCATAGCCGCGGCCGCGGCCGCGAAGGCTACGACGGCCGCGGCGGCCTACAACGTAGACGCGCAGCCGCAGCAGCCCATCCAGCGGCAGGGCTCGCTCACGCTCCCCCGCACGCTCAGCCAGAAGACGGTCGACGAGATCTGGCGCGACATCATGGCCTTCGGCGCCGACGACGAGGCGCCGGCGCCCCCCGCGCCCGCGCAGGCGCAGCGGCAGCCGACGCTGGGGGAGATGACGCTGGAGGAGTTCCTGGTGCGCGCCGGCGTGGCGCGGGAGGACATGGGGCAGCCCATCGTGTTGCCGGCACAGGCGCAGGCGCTGTTCCCTCAGGCCAATGTGGTCGCGCCGGCCATGCAGCTGGGGAACGGGATGGTGCCTGGGGTCGTCGGGCAGGGGGCTGGGGGAGGGATGACGGTGGCGGCGCCAGCGACGCCGGTTGTGCTGAATGGGTTGGGGAAGGTGGAGGGCGGGGATCTCTCGTCGCTGTCGCCGGTGCCGTATCCCTTCGACAGTGCGCTGAGGGCGAGGAAGGGACCTACCGTCGAGAAGGTGGTCGAGAGGAGGCAGAGGCGCATGATAAAGAACCGTGAGTCAGCTGCCAGGTCCCGCGCGCGGAAGCAGGTGAAGCCTTTGTTCTTCAACTGCAGTGCTGAAGCTATCCATTTATCATACACCTTTTGCTTAATTATACTGAAATGTTATCTGAAATCGAACTCAGTGGTGCCCATATTTGTTATGCCCCTCGGTTATGTTGTACTTTATTCGCTTGATGTGATCCGCCACTTCCAGTTTAGCTTCTAGATATTAAATATATGCTTAAGTTGCCACTACAAATAGCAAGTTGCGTCCTTAAATATTGTTGAACCAAAGAGGAGAAGAATCTATGCCTGAATCATCCATGGTTCAAGTTGACCCTCTCAGATTCAGAAAGACGATGGATAACTTTGTTTATTTTGGAAATGCAGTTTTGGCATTGCAGTGTTGTGGACTTCGTTTCTTCCATCTACTATTTCCATGATAGGGATAGTATGCTCATCATGGAGCGTGAAAAGAAGCTTAGCAAGACCAATGACGAGAAGTAGTTTCTGTACTTTTTTTGGTGATTTTTTTGTCATAGACTTGGTGATATATGCCTCTTTTATGTGCATAAGTTATGCTGCCATGATGCAGTCATACTGATATATAAAGCTATAAACTTCTGTTTTGCTAAAGCAACAAGCTCAAGCCTATTGGATAGCACTACTGGGTGTCTAATAGTTTGAGATGGTTCTATTTGCTATTCGAGTTTAAAACCATAACTCAATTTGTTGACACTTCAATTATGCTCTTCTGATATATAACAGGCTTATATAATGGAGTTAGAAGCTGAGGTGGCAAAAATAAAGGAGCAGAATGAGGAATTACAGAAAAAGCAGGTATACTTGCTTTCATATAAAATTGCTGTGATGCTTGTATGCACTCTTTATGTATTTACCTTACCAATTCATGTAATCAGCTAGTGGTCCTTACATAATCTCTACACTCTGGACAATTCTAAAGTTTCTTGCCACAGTTGTCATATTTGTCTGGGAACTTGGGCTTGTCGATGTTTTTTATCTGCTCTAATGATGCTTGTTGTCTGGTCCTTGTTGTATATGTTTTGCATGGAATTAACTGACTAGAATCATTGTTGGAGACTGTGCACAAAAAAATATCCTTTTAATTTTGAACATTGATTGGGTTAAATTAATGTTGTAACATTGTTATGTTGTCTTATGCCATGTGATGTTTGCTAGTTCTGGCACATCTTCCATGCACTCAATGTTGTTCCACACATACCATATTGTATCATGGTTTTTGCAATTTAACAGAAGTAGAATTTTCCATATGTTGCACCTGGATATGTGACATTATCTATACATCATTAGTATTGCATTCTTCAATATGTGGCAGCGTAGTGTTATCACTCCTTTGATTTGAGAAAAATGAAAGAAAGTTTAACTCCAACATGAAGTTGTGGGCTTTAGACCTCCCGGTTACATTTCATTCATATTACCTTTGTTTCTTCTAAAATCCTAATAGAACTCGTGAGAGGCTATATTCACTTGTTTTGCTTTTAATTTTCAGGTGGAAATGCTACAGAAGCAAAAGGATGAGGTAATGGCCTTCCATTTTGTAGGAAATACTGTTGTTCTGAATAAGCACTATGTTTGTTGATTCCCATTGTTGTAGAAGTAGTACCAAGTTATCTACACCTTTTTTTATCAGCACTGCAGTTATCTACACCTCTTTTTATCAGCACTGAAGTTTTTTTTAAAAAAAATGAATCACTGTCACAAATTTGCTGGGTAAAGGGGAAAAAAGACAAACTGGCATTACCTAACCAGACCCCCGGAACAGTAACCATGTTCCTAAAATTGGTTGATGTCTTCCCATAGAATGTTCATGTATCAAGTCTGTCAACATAATTACAGCAGTAGTCTCATGTATCTGTTAAGAGATGAGTGCATAGCAATATTCAAGGTTTTTTTTTATATCTGCATGTCTGCTGAACTTGTGATTGCACTTAGGCTTTGGTTGGCTGAGAGGTGGATTTCCAAAGGCAGTTTTGATAAACTAGTTTGGATATATTAGTTATTTGGCAAATATTATGGTCATAAAAACAAATATTTTACTATACGTGGCAAATATTTTCCACAACCACATCATCCCATGGTGTAGCACGTCATAGACCAATAGCTAGCAAATGATATGGTCATTGTACCAAAAGTAGATTTTGCATTGTTGTAGCTGTCATTTGTGCGGATAAACGAAAATTGCCTTCGAAATAAATGAGGAAAATCATGATGAGGCAATTTATTGTATTTCAACTGGTGTTGGGAGGAAATGATTTAAGTGGCTCATATTATATTTCAGAAATCCCTTATTGTTCAACCAACCACTATCATAAATACAGATGTTGGCCATATAGTCCATGTCACTGACAATCTGGCTCCTTATCCCTTCTCATTTTTTGTTATGATGTTAGCAATGTGGGGTCGTGGTTTTGTTCAAACTCTATATGGCGATGCCATTCATTCATGATAATTGTATAAACAAATCTAATAATGGGCCTGTTTTTTTCGGCTGAAGCTTATGACTTTTGGCTGTGGCTTGTGGTTTTTGGTCTGTTCGTGCGAAAGATTACAGAGTAATAGAAACTCACGTGTGGTTTCTGTCGATATAAATGAAGTCGGTACAATATGTACTACAATTAACTAGATGACCCTATCTTGAAAAGATACTCCGTTTAAAAATTAGTTACTGTAGAAAAGCCAGAAAATAGCTTTTAGAAGCTGAAAAGAATAGGCCCAATGAACATATGCAACGCTGGCTCCCCCTGCCATTGTAGTAGAAATTTCACACAGTGAATTTCAGCTGTGACATTAGTTGGACTGTGTTTCCCTAAACATTACTAAAAAAATCATTCCAAAAACTACCTAGTGCATGATTTCCTTGTTCCACCTTTCATGTCATTTTTTTAGTGCTACCTAGTGCATAGTTTTGGAGAGTTTCTCTTGTTTGCTCCCAAAAAACTACCTAAACATACATGTGCTCATAAAAACAAGGAAAAACATTGGAAAACCTACATCAATCAGTACATTTATCTATTCTTTTCAATGTTGGCATTGGCAAGAAAAAGGATTAATTGATATTGGTTTCCAAGAAAGGGAAAATACAAACATTTTTAATGAGATGAAAAGATGAAAATTTCTCGTTCATTTTTGTTATTTACCTCTTTCATGTACTTTGATCATCTTTGGTGCCAAAACAGCTGCCAGTTACACCTATAAACAGGAGTCACCAGTGCCTAAACCCTAGTAGGGCCTGCTGTTGGCCCTTGACGGTTAACACTTTACACAGCCACACCTGGTGTCAGGTGACTGGACGTGTGTCGGTTGCCAACTCTTATCTGATGGCAACTACACCTCTTCACCTTGGAGGTTCTGTTGAAGATGTGAGAAGTTCTTTTGCCATGATTTGGAGTATTACATTCCTCTAAAGAAATATTAGTTTGGTTACAATGAGGCATTCGAAATAGGTTTTAGTTGGCTTGCATGACCTGTTGAAGATACCGAAGGCTCTATTGTCATTTTTTGGTAGTACGGTTTTGCTTTAGTACACAACCCGTGTAAAATCTCACAAAATTTAAACCATCCTAAATGGTGGAGATTAAAGGGTACATGCTCAATCGTTTTGTGTTTGGAGATAATAACCTCCAGTTATGATGGGCCCGCTGTGGTGAGCACGAAGAGCAAGTGTGCCGCTGCCGACGGGACTGGGTTTAACCCGGGTAGTATTTGAATTTTTATCTATTAAGTAACAATCTTTTTAGTTATTTCAAGTACAAATTTACCATCAAATAATGCCTTTGATATTTGTAAACTTTTCCACTGAGGTGGAGTACTGAAGCAAGATACTTGGAAATATCTATGTTACTTTAACATTTGTTAAGATGAAATATGATATTTCGAACATACCATGGTTGTAGTAGGATGTAGTAGACTTGAGCAAATAGCGGGTTAGGAGGATTGGGACTGGGGCTAGGCCTGGGCCTGTCACAAGCAACAGTGCTGGTTGGGCTATTCACAAATTCTTAAGGCTTTATCCAGGTCAAGTTGTTTTACTCAGGTCTAGGTTGGAATACGATATTCCATTTTATGCAGGAAATGTCTGTAGTATCAAAACTTCCCTAGGAGATAGTATTGCCCTGTGATCTCTAAATTTTCATATTTGAATTCTACTCTGCGTATCTTTCACTAGAAGCCTATAAGTGCAGTAACATATCTGCAATATCAACAAGGCAACAGCATATTTGTCCCACTGTCATTAAAAAATATTAATTCTTTGTGCTTCATGGAGGCATTGTATTTTGAAAACAATGCTGCGGCCCTCATTTGGTCAAAAGAGTTAGACCAAATAATTGTCTTTCCTTGCAAAACTGGAAGGAAAGGTGTAAAACAATTCAACAGAGCTATAACTTCTTTATCTATGTGTTAAGGTAGGGCAGTCCACTTATTTATCTGCACGCAGCCTACCTACCCTAAACCAGGTCAGGGTGTGTGCGTTTGTTAATTCCTGATCTCCAACCACATATACTCTTTAATCTATACACATCCTGCAGCATTTTGGTTAATATTGGTGTCGGTATTCTCACTAGTTAGGGATCACAAATAGTAAAACCGCTCCTTAATTTTTTGAAGTTTAGATAGTTCTTTGGTTGTGATTATCTTGGTTGGAAGATTTGAACTGAGATGTATGCAATGTCCTTTGACGATATCAGTCAAATTTGACGACTGTTTTATAGCTGAAGACAGTAGATCTTTGATGCTCCTTATTTTGATGTGTAGCAATTAGAAAAAGGTTCTCTTCAGATACCGTTCTTTCCCTCATGGAAGTTTCTTTATAAATGGATTTCGCAGGTCGTGGAGAGAATCAGTCAGCAGCTTGGACCAAAGGCCAAGAGATTCTGCCTGCGACGAACACTAACCGGTCCATGGTAACCTGAAGTTCGCGCTGCAATGAGCACAGACAAGGTCGTTGGCTTCCTTAGATGTGACCACTGTATATATCAGCTGAAGTCAGAATCTCCAGTTTCCCCTGTGGATCAGAGCTTCAACTGCTACTTTTCTCCTTTGGTGATCGATCAGTCTCGGGTCAATTGCTGGTGATATTTACTCGCTAGGTTTAGCTGCGCGATTTTCCTGCGAACAAAAGCAAACTATCTCTGTTTAACTCCTTTATCTATTGGCATGGCAAGATCGTGCATGTCATTTATGTCGTTGATGGATGCAGCTGTGCAGCTGCTTTGTATGTTGTTGAGATTAATATCCTGTAATAGTTCAGGTGGTTCTGTACCCTGTATTCGTAGAGCATTCGGTTTCCCTGACCTGCGTGTAATGTGAGTACAGTTACCTTTTTCTGGGCCATGTGACTGATGACTACAGACGGCATGCAGCTTTTGTGCTTAATTAACACTTTCAAATGAAATGCCCTGTGCTTCATACCTGACAGGTGTTATCAGATATCAGAACAGTGAAAATCTGACAGCCAAAGGGATTTGCGTGGAGAAGGAAAATCTTCAGATCTCCTAGCAGTTGGTAAACTTTCCTCAGACAAATCGGGCTTTGTCGATGGGATCGTCCAAACCCTACGCAAGATTTGGTGTCCGGGTAAGAGAGTACAATGCAATGTTCTCGGAGACTGTCGGACCCAGATTTAGCCAGTCCAGAATTCTCATTGAATATCACTGCACTATTCTTCGATAAGTATATAGTGCTTACAGATACATTACTGAATCATTTTATACAGAACACAAACTGTACCATACAATAATATTACAACAGCAGAGTTCAAATAGACCGCATCGGGTCAAATTTATAATAAAGCCGACTAAGGAAAATAATATATTACATAAAGGGAGCATATCTAGTGCAAAATGGTCTATTCAGTGGTAACATGCAAATGCTAACAAAGGTTGTTGGACCTACAGTCTACAACTCAGATTCGTAGAGGTGAAAGCCCCAATCACTTATGCATTTTCCCCCAAAACACCCGTGCAACTTCCCCCTTTGCACCTACGTCCCCGCCTCCATCCCCTCCTGGCTCCCTCCCCGTCCCTAGCGCTTGTCCGCCGCCTCGCTCCGCCTTCCCCACTCACCTTGCTTCGCCTCCCATGCCTTCCCCACCGGCCTCCGGGCCGTCGCCTCACTCTGCCCTCCACGGCCTCCCCCCATAGCGCCCCCTCCCAGGCCCTCGGTGACACCGTCTGCCCCGTCGATCGCGCACATTGGGCCGAAAACTAAAGGGACTTCTTTGTCATGCAATCGGATGGAGTGGTGAGCAGGTAGAAGCACAAGAAGAATTAACTCATGATGAAATAGTTATAAACTATGTGCACATGGGAGAATTCATGAATAGGACAGCAACCAATGTTGATATCTATTTTGCAAAGAAAATTACCACAATCATCGATCTTGATCCAGAGCACACATCGCTTGCTAAATGTAAGAAAAGATCAGATTGGAAAGATTGGAAAAAGGCAATAGAAACTGAATTATTATCTCTGAACAAAAGAGAGGTGTTTGGACCTGTAAGTCGCACGCCTCCCCATATGCACCCTGTAGGGTATAAGTGGGTATTTGTTCGAAAGAGAAATGAAAGAAATAAAGTTGTAAGATATAAAGCAAGGCTTGTTGCACAAGGTTTCACTCAACGTTCAGTAGTTGATTATGAAGAAACATATTCCCTAGTCATGAGTGAAATTACATTTAGATATTTAATCTCAATGGCAGTAAATCTGAACTTAGAAATAAAATTGATGGATGTGGTAACTACATACCTTTATGAAAACTTAGATTCAGAAATTTATATGAATGTACCTGAAGGTATTGTTGTCCCGAACCAAGACAGAGCAAATCGAAATCTGTACAGTGTGAAACTCAGGAAATCACTGTATGGACTTAAGCAATCAGGAAGGATGTGGTATAATCTCTTAAGCGACTTTCTATGCAAGAAAGGCTACACGAACAACGAAGATTGTCCCTGTTTATTTATACGACGATCTCAGAATAGATTTTGTATAATCTCAGTATATATAGATGATCTGAATATCATCGGGACTATGTAAGACATAAAGGAAGCAAGTTCTTACTTGGAGTCAGAATTTGAAATGAAAGATTTGAGTAAAACCAAATATTTTTAGGCTTGCAGCTCGAGCATATCCCTGAAGGAATATTAATACATCAGTCTATGTATTCTTGTGTGGTGGAACTACAATTTCGTAGAAATCGTCTAAGCAAAGTCTTGTAGCGACTTCGACAAACCACTCGAAAATTATAGCACTGTACGAAACCGCACGAGAATATACTTGGCTCCGACAAATGATTCACCACATCCAGTAGTCATATGGAATGAATATTATGCAATCTCTTACAATTATCTATGAAGATAATACAACTTATGTTGCACAAGTACAGACGGGCTACGTGAAGAGTCATCTCACAAAGCATATCAACCCCAAATTCTTCTATGCTCATGTATTGCAAAATATGGATGAAATTAAGGTACTGCATACTAAGTCATGTGAAAATCTTGCAGATTTATTCACTAAGTCATTTCCATCATCTAGTTTTGAAAGATGCGTACGAGGAATTGGAATGATGAGACTTAGAGAAGTGCAAAATTCAGGGGGAGATTTTTCTCAAGCTCGTTATTAAAATTTGATCTTGAAGATTGAGTACCCGAAGAATAAATCCTGAAAATTAAATGAAATTAGGTAGATTGTACTCTTTTTTTTTCCTTTGACGAGTTTTCCTAAAGTTTCTCGCTCAAGATTTTTAATGAGGCAATTCGTGCAACACATCATAACATATATCATGTACTCTTTCTCCAAATTTTTTTCCACTGGATTTTTATAAAGTTTTGATGAGACTTGAACGTGTCGGATAAGTGCCCAAAAGGAAGTGTTGGGAATCTAGGCATGGGCTTGAAGCCTTGACCCATGGTGGGCACCTCACCACTAGGCTATATATAGGGAGGGGTATTGGCTATTTTATACACACATGTGAAAGAGAAAGCAATAAAGAAAGATCAGAAGTTCTTCCCCCTATCTCTATGTTTCCAATCTACTATTTGCGTCATCTGTGATTGATCTATCTATTTGTATAGAAGAGGAATAGATCGAACTGGACTTACCAGCAACGGTTTCTCAACAGTTTTTTCGTGTTTTGTTTGGAGCGGTGGTGGGGTTCGGTTGGGTGGTGCACTCGGCCGGGTGCGCGGGGTCCTCGGCGTCGGGCATCACTGGTGTTGCGTGCGGGCTACCGGTTGGGCCAGGATCGGACTACCGTTCAAGTTGACGCACTCAAGGATTTGCGGACTACGGCTCCACCGTTTGGATGGTTACTCGTGCCTTGCCGGTGTTTACGCGGTGCCGACTAATCGCGCATCGGCCCCGCTCGGTTTGGCTAAAAAGCTGTGGCTTATGGTTAAAATTGCACTGTAGCGGCTGAAATTTCACTATAGCCGAAGGTGGCTTATTTAGCGTAATTAAGTTCAAAAATTTTTAAATAGTAAAAATATGCTAGCTCATCACGGGCAACGCAAACGAATACAGAAAAAAAGAACCGACAAAAAAGCTCAAAAGACCAAAAGTTCAGAAAAAGACGAAATTTATGAATAGTGAAAAATAAGCCAGAAACTGAACCGAAACGAGCGAGGTTAAAGCTGACGCGGGTACAGACTACAGAGAAACACAGCGCAAAAGCCACCGTTGTGAGTCCTATGCTTCGGCGCACATCTTGATTCTGGCCAGGTCACCGTTGATGGATCTCGCCGCGATAATTTGTCGTGCGTTTCATCCATATTTACAACTGGTTCGTCATCGCTATTTCCTGATGTATTACTGAAGAGAATCATGTGACATGATTCAGAGCCTTTCTCTTCCACTTCTAAAAATTGTTCTTTTTTTTTTTTGCAGTAATTAGATTTCAAACATAATATATTTTAAGATAGAGTCTACAAGTCGATTGTAGTATACATTACAATAACTTTATTTTTATCGACCAAAAGCGCACACAAATATTTGTCTCTCTGTACTATCTGACGAACAGCTAAAACTTATAAACCGTGGCTAAAAACCATAAATTACAGCCAAAAAACAAACCGGCTCCTTCCACGCTACTCGAGGTAGAGCTTCCGTCATGATACGCTTAGGCCTTAGCGTTGATGAACGTTGAGTAGGATCTCCTGTTAGTCATTACGGCCAGGGCCGGCTACCCAGGCTCGCCGGGAGTGACTGTTTATAACTACAGTGGCGGTGTTCTTATCTCACCGATGAACAGTACAGTAGATTTGCCTAGACTCTAAAATTTTTTTTAGCTCCGTCATTAATTACTGCGGTGTTTTTTTTTATTACAGATTGTTCTTCCCTCGCTTGAATCATCCGCAACAAACCGCGTAAAAGGACGAACCATCCGATCATGATTCATGTCCTCATGGATAACTCTGGCCTGGATAAATGGTAATTCTAGGCCTCCAATTTCATTTTGGTTGGGCGGGCCAGTTACCTCGGACCAAAGACCAATATCTTAAGAGAGAGACTAGAGAGAGGGTACGAAATCGTTTTTTTCTCTCTCTAAAAAAAAGCAAACCGCTCAAAAAATCATATAAAATCTTGGATTAACATGTAGCGAGCCACAATGACATACTTGAATGCACGTTTTGTTCGATCTTCTTGAAAGACGTACTGCAGTACACCTGGCTGTAGACATATATATTTCTTGTAAACTAACAAGGACTGTTCAACTATAGTCTACCTGAACTTTAATTTTTCTACAAACTTTGTGCGAAATTTGAACAGTCGGTGTACAGACAGAACAGATGCAACTGATCTGAATAATCCAACACAGGTGCAATTATGCAGAGCATTCGGCTGCTGTTCTTCCGTTCAAGTTCTAAGGGCATTCCTATCAGCTTGTTACTAAATCTTGTTATTAAAGGAGAAAAATGGTTAAACGAGATTTTAGATATACATACTCTAATAGCTTGTACTACTGCTTGTTTATAAAGGACCGCACACTGAATTAATTATTGTGTAGGGACTCACCTGTCATCTTCCATTCTTTTTTCTTTTCCTCTCTCCCATTTTCCCACCCCTCGTTCCATTTTGTTAGTCTAAATCTCTATCTTATAAAAATATATACAATGATAAGATGTTAATTGTCTGAAAGTCTTATTATATAAGACACGAGATAATATATAATATATAGAAGATATAACGAGCCTACATAATTTGATCTTTTCTCATGCAGTAGTTAGCTATAATATAAAAAACAAGACATATTGTATATATAAGAATTGTTAATGGAGACATATAAAAAATAATTTATTATAGAAACTATATTAAATGTCGTCTATAGATAAAATAAAAGATATTATAGTTCTTCCTCTTTCCACCTAAACAATGATATGACATGGTTTTAAACAAGCAACGCCCTAACCACCGGATAGGCCCGGGCCTCCACCCAGCGTGGCGTCCCGCGCCGTGCTTCGTTGCCTTGCCTTCCTCTTCCCGCAATTAGTACGCCTTCCTCCTACTTCCCCACACGAACCAACCAGACAAGCCATACTCCTCCCCCCTTCCAGCCTGCTGCATCTCCTCTCCAATTCTGCTACTCCCGAGTGCGAAGTCTCGGCCGCCGGCTCAGATGGACAGCAGCCTCAAGTCCGTGAAGCTCCTGGAGCAGATGCACCTGCACCTGGCCACCGACGCCGGCAAGGAGCTCACCAAGAAGGTCGCCCTCATCTACCAGCTCAACATCGCCCCCAAGGTTTGGTCCCCCTCCTCTTCGAATCGCCCCCCTCATCTTTGTCGTTCTTGCCTAGATTGGGTGAAACCGCCACGGATCAGCATCGATCCTTCTTGATCTCTGTTTGGTGTCTACGCTTCGCAGAAGCTCGGTGTTGACGAGGAGATCTTCGTGGTCGACCTCAAGAAGGGCGAGGTCACCAAAGGTCTCTCCTTTACCTCTTTTACTCTTGATTTCGGCTACCTGGTGTTAGTGTCCTGAAAGATTTGGTTCTAATGTGTAGGACCGTACGAGGGGAAGCCGGATGCGACCTTCTCCTTCACGGATGAGGACTTCCTTGCTATCGCAAGCGGGAAGATGAACCCGCAGATTGCGTTCATTCGGTGAGGAGAATAACAAACTTTTCTTGTGTTTTTCTTTCAAATGTAGGATTTTTTTGGTAGAATTTTTTTGGGCCGATGTGTTCTTTTGATGTGCAGAGGGGCGATGAAAATCAAGGGAAGCATAAGCGCAGCGCAGAAGTTTACCCCGGATATCTTCCCCAAGCCATCCAAGCTGTGAAGGTTAAACTGTATTATTTGCGTGCGGTTTGATAATAAGGGTCGTAAGTTGCAACCATTGTGTTTCTGATAGGATGAATGGAATACATGAACAACACACGAGTGCCTGATGTTATCAGTGGAATTTGGATAATGCCATGGTTAATGTTTCACTTAAATCGAGTTCAATGTTTTGTTTCTCGTGATATTGTTCTACTTTTCTTCTTCATTAGGCTATATGATCTGATGCTTGTTGATGTTTCTTGAGGAATATACTCACTACAGGTGATAATATGGCGTTGATGTCCCTTTTTCATAGTTAGATTAGGTACCAATTTGGCATTGTTGTGCTGAACTGCGATGCACTGCATAGGGCTGTGGAGTTTAGTTAGTTATATATGATGTCGGCCTATTTTAGTAGAATGTTTCTGTTATGGCTCTAAAAGAGACATTGTTGAGTTAATATTTCCAGAACAGTAAATTAGATCGCTTTGGAAAATTTGGGTGCTTCAGATAAAAACTGCTTCCCCAGGTCATCGAAATTGTGAAAGTTGGAATAGATTGTACACAAATTTGGTTGTGGTTGCATAATAAAGGTTGGAACCATGTGTATCAGTTAGCATGAGTGGAATAGATGAATAGGATACGTGAATCTGATGTTATCGATGGAATTGGGATAATGATATGGTTAATGTTGTCATTTCAACTGAATTCTTTGATTCATTTTGATCAGGTTATATGATCTGATGATGATTGATATTTCTTGATGAATCAAGCTGTGATAGTATGTGTGGATGAATATTGATTGGGCTTTTTGGAAAGCCTAGGAGAGTTTGGGTTTAAATTTCTGAATATATATTGAAATTAAGCTTGTCTTTTGGTGAGAGTGAGATCAAACTTGTTTGAGAAGCCATTTCAAGTATATCTTGTTAACTTTATGGCAGCTTTATACTCAAGTCCTCTTAAGCTGACCAAACTCGTGTTGGCCAGCCTTTCTCCTGTTTCGGCAGCCAACAATTTGGTCTTAACATGTAAACATTTTCCTAACATGCTATTGTGTAGGATGGAGGAGATAGGCACTAGGATATACTATCCTACAATTTCATCTAGTGACTATATTGGGTCAGAAGAAACATAAAAGAAAAATGTGAAACTCTCAGTGACAAATTTGAACAATGCACAATGATAAATTTATTACAATTTGCCTTGGTTTGGATTGTATCAATAGATCTAAGAGCTGTTAGTTCGTGGAGTTGTGGATTGCTTTACTACATATACATTTTCTTTCGGATTCTTTACTAAATTGGTGTGAAGGTTGATTACTCTTATGCCTTGTTCGAGATTCATGTAAGGGCAAAATATTTCCTTCCTTTTACTCGACCGACCTATAATCTCACCAATTAAGCAGCAGATGTGAGTTTATCTCCAGTTTTTATGAACCACCATTATCTCACCATGAATAATGTATTCATGCATCTTCAGCGACTGAAGCAATTATATTTCTCTAGATCTGTAGTGCAGGGTTTCTTCTCCTCTCTTTAGCTCTATCTGGATTGCTATTATTGCTATTGAACAGTAGAAATCGTGCCCATCCATTATGCATATCCGTCTGGAATGGGGTTTTCAGATTGCGCGAACAGTGTGCTTGATCATTGCAACCATGCGTCATGTCTTGAAAGCGAGATATAATATCATGCAGACAAGCACACAAAATGAAGTAACTTCAGCAATGAGTGAAGAACATAATTCAAAGTCTAATAATTCTAACCATATAATTCAAAGTCTAATAATTTTAACCATGATGGCTGAAATTAGAGATAAATTGTTTTCCTAGAACTACTAACCTAAGTCGAAGTTCAAATCCGAATAGTTTTACAATAGAGTTGTATAATCATAATGAGATGTTTTAGTCAAGTAAAAAGACAATTCTCTTTGTCAGATTTTTGTGTTCCGCAAGCAAAAGTTCAAAAGTGCTTTTATCATGATCATACTTTATTGAACGGTTTCTAACTAAGCAACTTAATTAGTATTAACTAAAGTGCTAAATAAAACAAGTTTGGTAGTGATCGGAGTTGAATTGTAGTAGTAATCGAAAGTCGAAAGTCGAAGTCATACTGGAGTCGGAGTCGGAATCGTTTCTGTATTCGTAGTCGAAAGTCGAAAGTAGAAGTCGTAGATTCGGGTATAAAAGGGGAGGAGTCTTGTAATCAGTTAAGATGCGAGAAATAAAAGAAGAGAAAAGAAAAATCCTTGAGTATCGACTTCATTGTGTGATTTCGCAGACGTGGTCGAAACCAGCTTACGACCACGGCAAACGTGGTCAGAAGGGGCTTCAACCACGGCAAAGTATCGGCAGACGTGGTCGAAAGGCGTTCAACCGTAGCAAACCTGAAGAAGACATGGTCAAGAGAAGATACGACCACGACGGAGAAAGTTTGAGGGTGATCAGAAGACGTTCGACCACGTTGAAGAAGATTGAACGTGGTCGTAAGGGCGTTCGACCACATTGAGAAGACGTCGACCACGATGAATGTGGTCATAAGGGCATTCAACCATGTTGTGAAGGTTACGACCACGGTGTGAGTGGTCGGAAGAGGCTGCGACTGCCCCGTGAAGACTTGAACGTGGTCGGAACTCAGAAGGGACTCCGACCACGTAGTAAGAAAGTGAACGTGGTCGAAAGGGTGTTTAGACCACGGTGAACAGTGATCGCCAGCATCATTACATGATCGTAGAGAGTTGCGATCACGGTAATTCAAGCGCGGTCGAAGGGAGAGCAGCGCAGCGACAGAGAAGAGTGGTCGAAACCTCAGCAGAAGGTTTACGACCACGAAGGCGAAGCGATCGGAGCGATCGGAGGAGCGATAGAGAGGTCGAATCGCAGCGGGAGGCGGTCGTAAGCTCTCGAAATCGGTCGTAAACGGTCGTAAGCGATTGCAAGCGGTCCTAAAATCTTAGGAGAAGTCGTAAGACTTCCAACAAGCCGGTCCCAGCGACCACCTGGGTGCTGCCTCTGGACTTTCCGGTTGAGAACTTCAGGGACTTGAACGAGGAGGCGCCGGAGAGCTACGGGAACGTGGTGCTGAACAGAACCGGGTCGGTGACGGGTCTGCGTTTCGTCTATCTGCACCTCGACCATGCCGCGTCTCCCGCGAATAAGCTCGCGTACTGCGACGACCACCGGCACTTCCTCCACCGGGCGCAGCGGGTGATCATGAGGACGGACAACTACAACGTGACGGGGTTCTTCCTGAACCTTGTGTACCAAGAAGAGCTCGCCCAGCTTTTCCCCCGGAAGGACTCGGTGTTCTACATCCTGTCGCGGTATCTCTTACACCCGACGAACGACATCTGGGGCATGGTGACAAGGTTCTACAATTCCTACCTCAAGAACGCAGATGATAAGCTGGGCATTCAGATCAGGGTATTCGATGGCGACAAGCCGTGCCAACACGTCTTGGATCAGATCCTGGCGTGCACGACGCAGGAACATCTGCTGCCGGCGGTGGTGAGCACGGAAGGAGGAGGACCGCCGCTCCCGACTTCCGGTACGCGGTCCAAGGCTGTTCTGATCACCGGCTTGAACGGGTGGTACCACGATAACATCAGGGAGATGTACTGGCAGTCGGCGTCCACCGACGGCGAGGTGGTGAGCGTGCACCAGCCGAGCCATGAGGAGCACCAGATTTGGTTCCGGAGCAAGCACGACGTGAATGCGTTGGCAGAGATCTACCTGCTGAGCTTGACCGACAAAATTATCACCAGTGTAGTCTGTTATATCAAGATTTACACCATGCTTGTTTTGCAATCTATGAGGAAAAGAAATTTATACGCAAATAAACCATGCTATTTCGTCTATGAATCTTCTCTTACGAATTTGTTTGGAACCAAGGTTCATCACTATTTGTTTACCACAGAATTGTGTACATGAATGTCTTACCATGTAATTCACGGGTGAACTGAAAACTTACTTTACCAAGTACGTACCCAAAAACCAACTCATAGTGAATCTCGAGCAAAAAAATCATGCCTAATCAAACAACTTAATCCCTTGGGCTAGATCCTCACAAACCTTGACGTGTCGGGACAGCTCCTCGTTCACAGCCTTCCCCTGGCATTTCACACCGGGAGGCTTGTGGAAGCACGGCTCCATGGACCCGAACGTGGACATCGTCGGCCGCAGCCCCGCGAGGCTGCTGCTCATGTACCCGAACGTGGACATCCCGGCCGTGAGGAGCACGTCGGAGAAGCTGAGCAGGTAGATCTCCGCTGGCGCCTTCTGGTTGTGCGACCGCTGCCCCATCGTCTGACGCTCCTCGTGGCTCGGCTGGAACACTCCCACCCGGCCGCTGCCCTTCGCCGCGTGCTCGTAGTACGTCGACTTGATCCTCTCGTAGTAGTCAGCGTGCAGCGACGCGATCAAGATGGCCTTCGAGCCGGCGGCCACGCCAGTACCGCTTGTACGTCGTGCCGACGCCATTGGTGTCCGCCTCGTCGCCGTCGATCGATGTCCGGCAGTATGTGCTCCTGCCGGGAGCACGCGAGGATTTGCTTGTACATGTCGTCGACCGGATCTGTATGCCGATCCTCTCCTTCGCCTGAGCCAGGTAGGAGTGGTAG